>MJUU01011708.1:6921-33430 GCA_002080025.1 Modiolus philippinarum
ATATGTCATACAATATATAGTTTTTTGGTATAATTCTGTTTTACTTTTAATTAAAGAATCCAGTATAAATAAAAGATGGTATTTCATTGAAGACATTATTTTCTTTTCAGTAAATTTGCACTGGCATTTTATTTTATACAGGAAATAATTGATTGTTTGACAATTTGTATTTTTCATCACAACATTGCGGAAATACTCAAATTAAAAGCTGAAACTTACGTATTGATATTTCTATTTGTTATTTATAACTATTAGTTTTGGATTCAGAAAAAGAGGGTCTATATATATATACATGTACATGCATCTAGCACAAATACGGTAATACTGTGATCGACTGTGACTGCCTGTCACAATCAACCACAGTGCAGGACAGTACAAGTGAAACTGTAATTAATTGACATGCACTGTAACAATGCGGGACAATGCATGACAGTAGTCGTAAATACTGTCATTTACTGTAAGTAACTGTTACAGTACTGGACAGTTAATCACAGTACTTGGGTAGTACTGTTGATGACTGTCCCCGATTGGCAGTTGTTGACAGTAGTTTATAGGTTTTTCACAGTAGTGGGACAGGAGATAACAGTTAAAGACATTGTATGATACTTTTATTTGGACAATCTAAAAGCTTCTGCCCTGTCATTTTGTACAGTCTACAAATCCAATCATTTGTACACTGATTTATGTGATGGCCAGGATTTAGGCATTTGCTACACTTGAATTCATTTTGGTTAACCTGTTGTTGTTGTCCAAAATGATATATTCTGGCCATATACTTTCCAATTTGGAGACTTTTGGGTAATGGTGTATCAAACTTCCAACACTTTACAAGTCTATCCCCAGTCTCACAATTTGTTAGTTTACCTTCCACTCTCAACCTTTCCCTATAGATGTTTATGATCTTAATGTTTCTTAGTGTCAGTGTTCTTTGAATTTGTCCATCATCAGCAGAGAGTGGTACATGTTGTACCCTTACTGATATGGTATTTTCTTGTAGTTTGATTCTAGGGTTATCGGCATGTAGGCTTACACTTTGTCCCTTAGAACTATACCTTGTGTTCTATCTTCATTATTGTCTGTATAAATCCGCCACATCTTTGTGATACGCTGGATTCCCCTTATGCAATTTGATGGTATGACTGCCTATGGCCTTGTAGATCTCTACATGTTTTAGCCAGAATTGTTTTGGGGGTGTGATTGTCCCAAATAGATCTAATTCTTTTAAGAATATGGGTTTACATATATTTTGTTCAAGTGTATCACCGTCATCTACCGTGTATGGTTTCGATGCCATCTTAGCATAGGTCATCGCCATATTTATTTTTGTCTCGCTACCTACAACTTTGATATTTGGACTATCATCTTTTCCACTATTATTTTCAGCATTTTAATCTTCAGAATACATTAATTGTTCATTGAACGAATCACGTGTCTACTCATAAGCCATTTTGTTCACTAAAGACAATATAGTTTCAACCTTAACTGCAGAGACTTTTTCGCACAAACCGTAGTAATGAGCGGTAAGTCTGGTCCCCCTGTATCCACGTTCTATATGATCCAATTTCAAACAGTGTCCAATGGCGACAGTCTTTGATATGAACTAGACATGCCGAATAGTATTCAAAGGGTCTATATAAAAGGACAATTGTAAACATACAAAAATTGTAGAAACTTGCTAACCCGTTTAAAAGCAGGAGATCCTCATAAGTTCAATGTTTATCTCTATCCCTTGATTTATTTCATCTTAATAGCCAGTCTACTGAACAAATCTTATTTAGGGGACGACCAAACGACTATTGTTACCAAGCCTTGTTCCGATATGCAATGTTACTAAAGAGTAGATCTTTGAAAAAAAAAGTTTGCGACTGACGGAAGGACGGCACGCGCAGTTATGACAAAATCGTACTAGTCTATAGCCAGGTGAACAAAAAATCTTTTTACCCATCTATATGTTCGAAAACCAACCTTTCTTTACCTACTAACGCTCTTTTGGCATAAAGTACAAACTTATTAATTTGTATCTCCCTCTAACGTAGCGCTGTCCTCAGCTGATATTGTTGTTTCTATTCTGATGCTTTGGGTACTTTGTTCTCTGTCAACTACCCCCGAGAGAACCCCGGGGTATAGTAATAGGACCTGGTATCTCCGGTTTGGGTATGACCCCTCCTAAACGGGGCTGACCCCGAAGGAACCCCGGTATATAGAAATGGGACCCAGTATTCCAGACTGCGGGGTACAACCCCTCCAAAACTGAATGTCCGTGGTTCTGCGGAATGAATAAATACACAACCCATCTTTCGAATGGGATGTAAACTAATGTCCACGTGTTGGAAGAAATGCCACGCTTCCTGCACGTTAAAGAATCCTTGTAGTAAGCTCTCTTTTGAGTGGTCCGTAGGTGACTGGCTTCAAGGCTAAATTCCCCCGCCCCTTTCGATTTCACCCTTCTTTTCTAGTGGCAGTCAGAACTTTCCGTCCCATGAGCCTTTCCATACCCCAAAGTGATTATTTATGAACAAGCTTGTTCTCTTGATAAAGCTGAAACATTGCTCAATAGACGTTAAACAATATTCAATCAATCAATCTCGGTCAACTTTAAGACATATTTCTGTTTATGGATTTCCAGATTTTTTTATTTGATCTGAATTGAAGAGACATATGTTGTCGAAATGAACGTGTGCATAAACAAATTTACAATGACTCCACTGTTGTGCACTGGTAGTTCCCGAAGGGTATTCACTTGTCCAGTAGCCAGTTCTTCCGTGCTGGCCTAAAACAGATTTTATTTGGAAATTTGCAATATCTAAAGTTATAAAATGCTGTTTAAATCAAAGGAGTAGTTTCCTATTGCACGGCTCTTTCATTGACTGATCAATAGCAAAATTTTATGAAATTTTGCATAAAAAGCTAAGGAGTATCTCCCTCAAGCATAGCTCTAGCCTTAGCTGAATTTTGGCTTTTCTATTTAGATCATATTGGTTATTTGTTCTCTATCAGCTTTTGCAAATATTTCTGTTTATTGACTTCCAAATGTCTTGAATTTATCTCAGTTGAAGAGGCATTAGTTGTCAAATACGCATATGCAAAAACAAAATAAACAGTAACTTCGGTATTTTTTATTTGAAACAGTGACTTAAGTGTTTTGTTATTTATTCCCAGCAATCAACAAGGGTATTCGCCAGCCCCGAAGCCAGTACTTCGGTGATGGCTTGCAAACCGAGTTTATTTGGAAACTTATATCTACATTTAAAAATATATATATATTATTTAAGACTAATGAGTATCGCATCTCTTCATAGCTCTGTCCTTAGCTTGGCTTTTCTATTTATATAATGTGGTTATTTTACACTATCTGCTTTTAGACGTATTTTGGTGTGTTGATTTTCAAAAGTTTTGATTTCATCTACATTGAAGAGGCATACATTGTAAGTTGTCTAAATGGCCTTATGCAGAAACTAAATTCACACTGGCTTCAGTGTTTTGTTATTTAGGCCGATAAAATTACTGGTTGATTGTCAATCCCTGAGGGTACTAACCCAGTAGCCAACACATTCGTGCTGACCCGAAAACAAATTATATTTGAAAAATTGCAATATCTAAATTTTAGAAAATGTTTTAAACTAAGGAGTATCTCACTCACACATATCTCTGTCATTTGCTGAATTTGGCTTTTTCTTTTTGAATGAAAATAATAAATAATGAAATAAGTTGAATTTCTCATTTTCCCACAAAATGTGCAATTTGTCCAATCGTTAAGCAGGTCAGAAAAACTGCAGTTTTTACAATTGAATTTATCCTGAAAATAAACAATTTGGACCGACCTTTTGAACGGAGATAAAGGTAATCAATAAAAGGATATGGAGTAAATACACATCCAGCAATGAAGCAACGCTTTTATTGTGGTTTTTCATTTTGAAGGCAATCAACAATGAGTTTTGCTGAAACCTCACAGTTCAAAACTGCCCCTAGTACCGATTTAAGCGGAAGATGTGGAGCAATGTAACATCCGTGTCTTCTTAACCGTTAATCCATGGATATGGATGCAGGATCGTCAACAATCATAAATGTAACTCGCAAGGTGCATTGTTAAAGGTAAATAACAAGCTTACTCTGTGAAATATGACCCGAATTTGAGAAAAGATATACAGATAGAGAAGTGATTAAAATGAGGCTCAGATCATAGAATAGTTTTTTTCCAGTAAAGATAAATTAAATTGCTAAAGGGACTGGTGGATTAGTGTCTTTGATGGCAATGATCAGTATATAATCTATTGATATTTTATGTTCACTGTCCATGTATGATAAGAATCATTGCCTGTCTCTGTCATGCATTATTACTCATTTTTATTATGCATAGTACTTTGAACTATAATTTTGTTTTAGCTTCTAGTATACACACTGGCAATTACGATTTTAATAAAAAATAGACCCATCTTAACAAAAAGCAGTGACTGTTCAATGCTTTTTGAAAGCTTGTAACATACATATGTAACAACAGGTTTTGAATTCTTTAGGTAAAACTGTGACCTTTTTCAGTTAAAATAAACATATGCATGTTATTTTTCTCGAATAACACAATACAGTTATACCCCTGACTGGTATATGGCTTTTGTCTGTGACCTAATCATAATCTAATTATAATGATGATATCAAAAACAAGAAAGATACAAAGAACCATGTTTTGCTCATCAAGATAACATGCCTTTCTGACATTCAGCAAGTATTAACTGTTGGCCATCTTCCTTTGATCACGCCAGCCAATCAATGGCATCAAACCATTGGAGACAATCATTCAAAAAATTTGGATTTTATACCAGAAACCTGTTATATATTATGGTTTTCCTGTTGGGCACTCAACATAGACAACCCAATGACAGCACCATTTTGAGTAAGTACAGTTTGAAATATATAATTTTAAATTGAAGAGACCTGAATGGAAGGTTTGTGAATGTTGACAAGACGCAAAAACTAACAAGACCTGAGCAGCAATACCCTGTTGTTTGTTGAGATAACAATTTGTCCAAGAAACATGCAGACATGAAAACGATGACCTGTGCCAAGTTCTCTGTGTAATAATGCATCTTAATTTTTGCTACGATATACATTCTCATGCAATTGAAAAATAACTGTTGTGCATTGCAAATACTCAAATGATATTTATCTGAAGTTCATTTGATCAAACTCTGATCAACGGTAATTTGCATGCAACACACCAGAATGAACATTGTTCGATCAACGCCAATCAATAAATCCAACACCCTTGCCTGATCCTATTTCGAATTAAGTCAATTCCAATCCGATCATTGCAAAATATCGTCTGTTTCAGACCACGCACCTTGAAAACTGTTTCTAGGTAATTATGTGTATTCATCGATCTACGACTTCTTCAGTATTTACAATGAGTCGGTCATTACCTGTACCTCGGAGAAGACCTTACAAAATGACAACTTGCTGTTCGTTTTGCAGCAAGTATAATGGAACAGCCAACGTGAAACAGCCATACTTTTCCATTCTTTATCGTTCATAACTAGAATTGTAAACAAACATTACATAATCCGGGGATTGTTAATAATCGACTGTTCTTGACAGCTAATGAATTTGATTATTTTTTTTAAATGCATTGTTCTTTTACGATTTATTTCAAAACAGCTAGCCCCCGAGGGAACCCGGGGGTATAGAGATAGGACTTAGTATCTCCGGCTTGCGGGTTATGACCCCGAATAAACCCTGGGATGTAGAAATAGGACCCAGTATTCCAGACTGCTGGGTACAACCCCTCGAAACCTGGACGTTCGAGGTTTTGCGGGATGAATAAATACACAACCCATCTTTCGAATGGGATATAAACTCAGGTCCACGTGTTGGAAGAAATGCCACGCTTCATGCACGTTAAAGAATCCTTGTAGCAAGATCTTTTTTTGAAACAATGGCAGTAGAATACCGAAGGAACAATGGAAACGATGATTTCAAAAATCGAAGTCCAAAGACATGGCTAAAACGGCAACAGAGAAAAACAAAGACAAAACAAGGAAGTGAGACAGCCACAATGCACGGAAACAAAAAAAAGGATGACATTAAATACTAAGGCACTCATAGTGTGAACTCCCATGAAAACCGGGAGTGACATCAGGTGCTCCGGATGGGTAAGCATGTCCTGCTACACTAGTGGCACCCGTCACAATATTAGTGAGTCAATCCAGGGCCGATTCAAAACCGGATATGTCAAATCCGTGAAGACGTGAAACCTAGCTGAAAATGTTCGTTTTCATTGGGACACAGACACGTCATACATTTGAGTGGTCCGTAGCTATACAAATGTATATAGGTGATTGGCTACAAGGCTAAATTTCCCGCCTCATTCGATTTCACCCTACTTTTCCAGTGGCAGTCGGAATTTGTCCGTCCCATGACCCTTTCCATACCCCAAAGGGGTTATTTATCAACAAACTTGTTTTCGTCTTGATATGGCTGAAATATTGCTCAGTAGATGTTAAACAATATTCAATCAATCAATCAAAACAGCCACCTCGTGACATTGACGATTCAGTGAAGTACCTTTAAGCCATTCATAAATAAAGACACCGGTCTTCCATATTCATTTTATCTACACACACAAAATTTAATGAATGGCAAATTCATTCTGTGATTAATTAACGAAATCGGGCACCATTTCAGTATTGTATTCGTGCAATCAAATTAATGTTCAATGAAAATAGACAATTGAGTTTCAGCGTTTTATGAGATCAGAAACGATTCTCTAAGCATGGGTATGATCACTATTGTTTAATATATTCCGCAATTTCGTCTCGGTGTGATTTTTTTCTTTTAGTCTGACAAAAAAATCCAGTTCTGGACATCTTATAGAGTCTTGCCATTTTGATTGCGCATTTTCTTTGACATTATGGTCTTCCAAACGTTTAGATTTTATCTGCACTGAAGAGACATAAATTGTCGAAATGCACATATGCAGAATCAAATTCACAGTAACTTCGGTATTTAGTTATTTCGTATCAGTGGTTGACTTCTTCTCTCTATCTGACAAAAAGGGGCAGTTTTGGACATCTTGTAGAGTCTTGCTTTTTTCATTGAGTGTCTCTATTCAGTACCTGGACGTTGAATAGGAAATTGTATCACTGTAAAGGTAAAGCAGTTTCTCCCTTTCTTTCATGTTTGCTAAGTTCGAAGATTGGACTTAGAATGTGAAGTTCAGTCGATGTGGCTTGTTATAAGAGTGGTTTGGCTTTATAGAAGATAGGATTATTTGATGTCGAAATTTGGCGTGACTCTAGATTTTAGATTTTGACTTTAGATTTTGTCAACACTGAAGAGACATAAGTTGTGGAAATGCGCATATGCAGGAAATAAATTAACACTCATTTCGTAAAGCAATTTTTCAATCTCTTTTTTATCTATAAAACAAATGATGCTGAAAAGCAAAAACTGATAAAAGAAAATAGACAAAACTAGGACGAATCATTCATTCTCCACCTTATAGATTACCTCGGGATATTAACTTTAAAACTATAATGAGTTCAGATAACCTCAAGATTTTACAGGTATACTCGTCTCCACTGATTTTGAAGACATCTACTGAATTGCGTGCTGATCCTTTCCAAAATTTTCGGAAAGTTTTAAGTTTGATACTTTTTCCATAGAAATAACTACACACCAGATGCATTGAGCCATGTTTTGACGAAATATTTTGTCTCATTCCTTTCGTGTCGAAATTTGTGGTCTTACTTTAGGTGGGTTTAAGTAATATTATTATTATACTATAGGGAAACGGGGTAAAGAAAACCGCTTTATCCTTACATCTTGCGTTTTGGATAGAGTATATTGCTAAGTCTTATTGTCCCAAATCATTATTGTTGTATTTGTTTGTGACCCCGAATTTTCTTTTCCCAAAATCTACCTTTTCGACTTTCCTTTCACTGGTGTTAGAGATGTCAACATGTGCTTTGTTGTCATAGATTCATTTTTAAAATGTTAATACTTTTGTCTGTTGAAATGATGCCATGCATCATTAGTATTGTAGTTCTTGTATTTTTGTCACTTTTTCTGCAATGCATATTGACATCTTTGGGTACTAACTTCAGTTTTCCATTCGGTGAATTGCTTTTGTTTTCTTTTACAGTTGTATATTTTTTTATAAATGTTTTGGGTTGAGCTAAGTTTCAGTATATTTCTACATATAATAATTTCAGTAGAAAATGGATTAATTTGTTGTTTTGATTGTCTGGGAAACTCGTACCATTATTTTCAGTTTCAATAGGAAATTTTACTTTACTTAACATGTCTGTAACATTCATATTTTAAAGTTAAGTAGCAGACAATCTAAATGAAAAATTGTCATGTCTGACAGTTGCTTCATGACCTCCGCCTTTCCACATATTGAGACATTTTAGTTAAGTAGGAAATGTTGTTTGGTGTAGATTTTTTAGTTTAATCCAAATGTTTTGACGGCGGATATCAGCGACGGTAAATTTAGGTTAAGAGTCTAACAAACAGTTGTACTTCAAGTTCAAAAATAGGAATGTTGTTTAGACCTTAGACCATTTACTTCCTGGTTTTATCTATTATTACACATCATGAACATGAGGAAGTTTCTTCACATATTTCTCTGCCTATTGATTATGCTGGCAAGTAAGTAATCTTTATTTTACCTTAGAATTTTAAGCTTTATTTTAAGAATTAAAAATCTAAATGAAAAATTGTCATGTCTGACAGTTGCTTCATGACCCCGCCTTTCCACATATTGAGACATTTTAGTTAAGTAGGAAATGTTGTTTGGTGTAGATTTTTTAGTTTAATCCAAATGTTTTGACGGCGGATATCAGCGACGGTAAATTTAGGTTAAGAGTCTAACAAACAGTTGTACTTCAAGTTCAAAAATAGGAATGTTTTTTAGACCTTAGACCATTTACTTCCTGGTTTTATCTATTATTACACATCATGAACATGAGGAAGTTTCTTCACATATTTCTCTGCCTATTGATTATGCTGGCAAGTAAGTAATCTTTATTTTACCTTAGAATTTTAAGCTTTATTTTAAGAATTAAATTAAAAAAAAATGTTAAATCTCTTTTTAAACTTGTAAAAAATTACGTAGTTAACGATTCTTCTGTATCCCAAATTGATTTGCCTTTTTGACGATGTGAAGTAAAAGGAAAATATCCCCGTATATGTTAAAATCATTTGCCTCATATGAACTGACATTACAAATGACTTTTATTATATACAGTGCATTTGCAAGAGTAAATCTTAACAATTCCGCCTACATGTCTCTTTTTAAAAAGTTTTTAAAAGAAATATCTACAAATTATTCTCCAACCCAGCAGTCAGATCTTCGATGCTGATCCGAAAACCGACTTTTTTTTCATAACTTGCAATATTTAAATTTTAGAAAAATATGCTTCAAACTGAGGACAGACCTGGGGTAATTGAAAAATGTAATTGTAATTGACTGTAATTAATTACATTTTCTGATGTAATTGAATGTAATGTGTAATTGAGAGAAAATTCAATTACATGTAATTGTAATTTAATTAATTACAGGGCTAAAAAAACCATGTAATTACAATTACTTTTTCAATTACTTTTAAATTACTTGTGAATTGACATGTGTTTGATTTACATGTAATTTGAAATTTCTATGTATAAATTCAAAGACTTTTATTTTAGATAACATCTTAAGGCAAAAGATAGAAAAAATGATCTCAATACTTTTGTAATATTTCTACTTACATTATCACCTTTTTTTAAAATAATAGTAATATATATATGTATTTACAAATGACAATTTTAATTTACTAAATCTAAGGACTATCCTATATTTGGATGTATAGTCAAAAATTTAAATTTAAAACATGCTACATATACATCAGAAAAGGGGTTTATTTTGTTTGTCAAACATTATTTTTGTGTTTTGTAGGATTGGGTAGTTATGTTTTTAAGAATAAATTTTCCACTTGAATTCCACAAAATCAATGTGGGGATTTTAGGGCAAAATGCAAATATCAACAATTGTATCAATCACATCCAACTCTGTTACTCATATGAGGGTTTGATAAATAGTTGGCTCAATATAAGTGATGATCTGAAGGTGTTGAGAACATGAAGATTTGAATTTTAAGTAAAATTGTTGAAACATTCCAATATATTGGAATTATTTTGTAGGAACACCACTAACTTTATTTCATAATTTTTTTACCAATACTTATTTAATGCAAGGGTTGGTTTCACGCAATTTATTGTCTTAAACCCATGTGACAATTTGAATTTATCTAACCAAATGTATTTGTATTTGTTCTCTTTTTCTATATATAAAAATATTATTTTGATGCATATTCATTACCATATTCATGCTCCTAAACGTCAAACATTTTTCAAATTATATATTACTATTCCACATATACACAGTCACTACACATGAGTTGTTGATATTGAGTGTAAGTTAATCAAGAGAAATATTATTTAATTCATTAATTGACATTTCCTGTCCTTAAAGGTAAATTACTACACATACATTGTATTTAAAGTGTAAAGGCTGTTCAAACATACTGATTTGTAGCAATTAAATTTTGCCTATCAAAACAAAATGTCACAAATTAAAGGTTTAATTGATTTAAAAACCAAATAATATATTTTGATACTAAGATAAAAACAACATCTCAAATTATGTTAATTTTCTTTCTTTTTTTAAATAATAAAATGGATGAATATATATATATATATAACGGTTTAGTGTTTGAAAAATATCTGATTAATATGAAAAGTGTATTAACAACATAAACAATATTATGTGAAATTCGATATCTTTTAAATTTTGAAAAAAAATTGATATCTGCTCAAAACAATAGAAATCACATGTAAGTTAGAATATAACGTTTTTTTTCTTTTACCAAACATAGAATACAAAAAAAAACTGTTCATTTTTTAAAGCTAAATCATCAAGAAATACATAAATACTAAATGAAGAAAATGAAAACCAACAAAAATCACATTAATGTTTTTTTTTTTTTGTGAACATTAACTAAACAATTTTTCAGTTGGGACCAAAGAAAAGGGCAACTGACAGATGCAGTCATTTGATTATTACCATGGTCTATAGTTTAGACCCCCAATTTTGAAAAGTTGATGGAAATATAAGTTAGCAGACCCAAAATATCTGTTTTGCTGTAGATTTTACCTTTCATTAAAATTGCTGGTTGAAAATTGTCCTTTGGTTTCGCCCTTTAAAGTTTGTATCATGCCATACATATCATATGTATATGAAGTGTCACATTGAAATGTAATTTGTAATTTAATTAATTACTTTCCTAACGTAATTGTAATTTAATTAATTACAACAAAGAAAATGCTGTAATTGTAATTTTAATTTAATTGAGGTAATTTTGAATGTAATTGTAATTTAATTAATTACATTTCAAAGTAATTGACCCCTGGTCTGACTGAGGAGTATCTCCCTTTTGCATAGCGATGTCCTTTGCTTATTTTGGTTGCTCATTTAGATCTTTTTACTTGGATCCTATTGGTTATTTGTTCTCTATCAGCTTTATATGTATTTTAGTTTATTGACTTCCAAATAGTTTGATTATATCTGCACTGAGGAGACATAAGTTGTCGAAATGCGCAACTAAAATAAACAGTAACTTCAGTACTTTATTATTAGATCCTTTATTGCTTGTTCATTTTCTGTCGGATTTATCAAGGTTTTGGTTTATTGTCTTCGATTTGCATTAAAGAGACATAAGTTGTCGAAATGGTCGTTGTGCACAAATAAATTTACAGTACTTTAGTTTTCTTTTTAACATACGTGTATCACATATTCAAATTGCTATAGTGATACATGGGAGAGATATAACAACTACCAATAGTATCGGTTTATTTAAGTTTAATTGCATGAAGCTTAGATAACAATTTTCATCCAATTCGAGATGTTAGGTTAAACAAGATGTAGATCTTATTTCGTTTATTTATAGTTCTGCAGGATATATCAATGAAATCCATTTAGCAAACGGTGCATTATTAGTGGAAAGAACATCATCAAAATATCTTTAAATGAGACAACGGCAGAAAAATATCGAAGGAACAAAGGAGTAGGATTTACAAAGACATTGCCAAAACGAGGACACAGAAAACAATGACCTGAGATTGATGAATCCAGCATCTTTTATTTTATAATCTTGTACGAGTGCCTCAGACACCCAAATGTACGTTTTAAAATACTCGGACGAAGGTTGCTGAGTCCGACATGCTAGAAATCTTATCGGAGGGCGTCTGATACAAATGTATTTTTGTCCTTTCAATAAACAATTAATCCACCATTGTTATGGACTATGTCTTTTAGTACAGTATATACATTTATTGTATTATTGTATTGATTAAGGACATGCTGCCTTCTGTTTATTGAAGACGTTACAACCTTTGTTACGAGTTGAGAATCAAGAACATCATTTAGTTGTATGTGTTAACTGTTTGCTTTATAATAATCAAACTTATAATAGACTCATCAATGTTTGGTTTGATCTGCACTGATGAGACATCAATTGTCGAAACGCGCATATGCCAGAAAATAAATTAAGAGTGACTTCGGTATTTTGCTATTTATTACCACTGGGCCGATGCCTCTGCTGGTGGACTGTAAGTCCCCGAGAGTATTCACCAACCCAGTAGTCAGTACTTCGGTGCTGACCTGATAACCGACTATATTGAAACTTGCAATATCTAAATTTTACATTTTTTTTTTAAACTAACGAGTATCTCCCTCATTCATAGCTCTGTTCTTAGTGAATTTTGGCTTTTCTATTTAGATTATCTTGGTCATTTGTTCTCTATCAGCTTTTACACTTTTTCGGGTGACGGACTTCTAAATGTTTTGGTTTGATCAGCACTTATGAGACATAAGTTGTCGAAATGCGCATATACAGAAAATAAATTTACAGTGACTTCCATTTTTTGTTTTTCATATAAAAGACTTTAACTGACTGAAAGGGCACCCAGTTTCTAGCATATTTACCAACAACATCAATTTTGGTCGTTTAGCAAATATAAAAGGTCGTTAACAATGTCATTGTCTTAAATAATGGTTTGTTCTGCAACGTAACCAAATGAATAAATCTTTGTTTCTTGCAGTGTCCTGTTCATTACGAATTCAGATGGACAATACAACTGTAGGATTTATCGACAGCAATAACACCATACTAAAATGTTCATTTCAAAAGGAGGAAACTGAGATAATACTTTCATTAGTTTTACTTGTAAAGAATTTAACGAGTGATCAGTATAACCAAATTGTGCGATTTCTACCAAATCACCCATCAATACTATTATCAGGCGGAGAGTACTTATCAGACCGTGTTTCTCTTTCAACGTTTACTTCATTATCTTTGGAAGCAGCACTTACATTTACACCCCTGCAATGCATTGATAAAGGAATGTACCTATGCCGTATTACATATTTTTCAAGTAATGGCGACATGAATTCCCAAACTAAATCCACAAACTTAATTATTAGAGGTAGGTAGTATAACTCAGTAACAACTACAGTAGTAACAAAGTTCATTAGGGAGCCACATTCGTCAAACAATCTAATGGAGAAAAAATAAGATACACCTTTCTACAGAGACCACTTTTACGAAACACACCTGACATCTTAAAGATACAAAGTGTTGACCATTCAGGAATATTCCTATCTTACTTTTTGGAACGTGATTTCCCCTTAAGGTATTGTTCTCATTAAGTTTGAAATATAAGTAAAGACATTAAATGTGTGAATATACATATGAAGGTCACGACACAAATTGTTTTAAAGTGTTTGCTAGAACATGCTTTTTCCGAATATTGTTTCCTGATTTATTTTCAGCATCAAGAAGACATTCAAAAGATGACATAAGCCAAATTTTTCAAAAAGAATTACTGCACATAATTTTGAAATTACTATGATATCTTTAAAATTTTGGAAAAAAAAATGTAGTACCATAAAAGTTTATTAGTTTTCGGAAACAATAATTCTGAAATTTTTTTTCACATCTTTAGAAAAAGAGCTATAAACTCTTTAGTTTTCTAAAGAATTTTATTTGTTATTATTTATTATTTATATCTGTTTGCTTTGTTATTTCTAATAGTAAAAGTCTATTCTTTCTTTGAATGTTGAAAATGGAAAAGATGGATTACAGATGAATTGCTATTCAATTGTTTAAATCATATGTATACAACTAATTTAAAAATAAGACGCCTATCTATTCATGCATATAAAAAGATGTGTTTCTGCATACATGTAAACATTACAATGTACAGACTTATTATCTAAACAGAGGCTCCCAGAAGCCTGTATCGCTCGCCTGGCTTTCAGTTGCCATAATCAAGCTAACATTTTAAGTTACACAGTTGAACTTCAGTCTCTCAAACTTTGGTAGCTCGACGCCACCAATATTTTGAACTGTATTTAAAGTCTGATCATGTTTCACTTTATTTCTTTGTTGGGATTTTTTGACAAATGCGTTTTTGCTAAGGACCACTTTCGACACCAGTTTTGAAGTCGAGACATCATTGCGCATATGCAGAATTTAAATTCACAGTAAGTTCGTTTTTAGTCATTTGTTAATGGTGGTCAACGAACAATTTTCAACACTGGTTTTGAAGTCGCAACATCAATATCTATTTGGAAACCAAGTTTCATTGAAATTGGACAATGTTGAATTTTCCCGCCTTTTTGGCAGCCATTTTGAAATAGTGGTCAGCGAACAATTTGAAGTTGAGACATCAATACCTATTTGGAAACCAAAATTCATTGAAATCGGACAATGTAGAATTTTCTCGGCTTCTTTGGCGACCATTTAGAAAATTGCAGTTTTTGAAAATGGCGGTCAATGACCAATTTTTAACATCGGTTTTGAAGTTGCGACATCAATACCTATTTAGAAACCATATTTTATTGAAATCGGACAATTTTGAATTTTCCCGCCTTTTTGGTGGCCATTTAGAAAATGGCGGTCAACGAACAATTTTCAACACCGGTTTTGAAATCGCCACAGCATGGCAAACATTTTATCAATTTGCAGGACATGCTTACCCTTCCGGGGCACCTGATGTCACTCTTGTTTATTGAGAGTTCACACTGTTAGTGCTTTAGTTTTTTGTGTTGTATATGTAACGTTCGTGTGTTTTGTGGGCATGTGGTGTCTTTGGTCTTCCGTCTTTTGGTGTTCTTGCTTTTGCCTTGTCTCTGGACTTTGATTTGTGTAATCTTGTGCTTTGTTCCTTCGGTATTCTACTGCCGTTGTTTTGCACTAAACCTTCATCTTTTATGGTTATAAAAATAAAACACGATTTTTTTTTTAAAATTCTGTGAAAAAAGGGCAATAACTCCTACAAGAGATTTTGGATTTTTTCTTCAAAATTTCAGGGTGGGTAGATCTTGATGTGTTGAACAATATACACTTGACCTCTATTTGTTACACTTTCTGAAATAGAAATAAAAAATGCAAAAATTTTGAAAAATTTACGGAAAAATGGCTATAACTCGAGTTGGGTTTCAGACTTTCTTGAAGATTGCACAGTACGTAGATCTCATCATGTTGATCATTTTAACCCAGGCCTGTCATATTTTTTATATCTGTTACGGTTTTTGAGTTATTTGTCAACAACTACAGTTTACTCCTATGGTCTATTTATAGCAATGGTGGCCATGTTGTTTGACCAGCCGACTAATTGTAACACATTTTTGAAAATGCACACCCTGGTGATGATTCTGGCCAATTTTGGTTACAATTAACTAAGCAGTTTTAGAGGAGAAAATTTTCAAATTGTTGACAGACGACGGACGCAAAGTGATTGCAAAAACTTAATGGCCTTTTAGGCCAGGTGAGCTAATAATAAGAGACGGAACTCGGGAGAAATTTGGAGTTGAATGTCCTAAGTGATTTTTCAGTTTATAATTTTTATTTATATTCGACACAAGTTTAGAGAAACAAAAATCCCCATCAGTAGTAATTATAATTTTTTTTTAATTTGTGATATATCTTCTCTGTGTAATTTATCATTTAACTTTTTTTTTTAATTGATCAACAAAAATATTGCACATATAGCTGTTAACAGTAACTTTGATAACTACAGCTTTGCTACCAAAGTACCCTGTAATATTAGTGCCTATGTGATCAGGGTATCACAGAGGCAAGTTAACTTATTTAATGTTAATTTTAAATACAAATCACAAAATGATATCATCATATAATCATATAAATATGATTTTTATAAAAATACAAACAACATAATGGCAAAATCATATAACTAATTGTATAACATACATGTACATATAATTCCGGAACATGCACCGTGATAGGTCAAGAACTTAGTTGATTTTTAATACATGTACACGTGTTGTTTCGATTGCTTATTTTTATTTTGGATGTACCTGTTATAACCCTCACAAGGTACGAGAATTTTATTCCTTTCTTTACAGTAATTAAAATTAAAGTCAATATCAATAGCTTACCTCAGTTCATAGAAGTTTATGAGTGAGGAAGGGGGGGGGGTATTTGTCTTTACTAGGCGTACTCGAATATTATCTTATAAACGTTATGCTATATGAAAACAAGTTTTTACTAATTTATTAAATCTGTTAACAGTTTCAGCGGTTTCAATCTTTGTCTAAAGGTTTGTGTAGAAAATAAGTTCCTTTTTGAAAACGTTAAATGTATCAATATTTTTATTCCTTTGTTCCGAGACATAAAATGATTTATATATTGAAAAACCTATCAAAGTAATCAAAACATTCAAAGGCCAATAATCCTTATCATCTATCTTGTATCCAAAAACTATATGTTTTAGAAGAATTCTCGTTGAGAAGCCAATTGAATTTAAACCATCATATACTTTTTCCCAAAAATTAACTAACCGATCACAATTAATAAAGAAATGTTCATAATTATCAATTCGTTGACAATGTGCACACAAGGGACTATTTACCCTTTTCCACAAATACAGACTTTCTTGCGTAGCCAATATTGAGCTTATCAGTTTCCATTTATACATTTTTAAGTTATTTTGTGGTAATATTTGATGGATAAATTTAAAGATTTTGTCTTTTTGTGTAACTTTTAAATCTAATTTTCTTTCCCATTTCTTTATTCCAATATTAATTTCAGTTTTGTTTCTTATCAAAAGCTTATAAAAAGTTTTATTATCCATTTTTTCTATGCTTATATATTTATTATTAAAATGTATCAAATCTTTATTTACACAAACGGTTGTCCTTATGGATTCTTCCGTGGTTAGTTTTCGTATCCACTCTTGTGGTAAAGCTTTCCGTATTATCGACAATTCCGAAATCCAATTTGTTTTATTATTAAGTTTATTTAATATATAATTTTCGCGTATTTCTCCGTTTCTATCAATTATATCATTTACATATATCAATCCACTGTTTATCCAGTTCTGCATGATAACTGGCTTATTTTGGAATTTTATTAATATGTTACCCCAAATAATTTGTTTCCTTATTTCTCTAAAGTGTATCGGATTGACAGATTGAACATTTTTAGCCTCGAGCCAACATTTGAGCATGTCTTCATAAAATTTTGGCAATTCAAAAATTCTGTTTATAAAGCGAATGTCATCTTTCCCAAGGTTCATTTTAAATATAAGAAGATTTCTTCCAAATTTATTCAGAAATAGTTTCGGTATGACCGCCCAATCGTCATTCGAAGTAGAGAGCATAATTCTGTGTACCCATTTTATTTTAAGAGTTTTGAAATAACTATTGATATCGATCATTTTCAGCCCTCCTTTTTCATAATCATTAATCAGAGTAGTTCTTTTAACTTTATCACCCTTTCCGTTCCATATAAATTTATATAATTCTTTTTCTAGAACATTTATATTTTCTTTGCTTAGAACAGACATGTTCGCGATATAGGTAAATTGTGGAATTATCAAGGTTTTTATGATAAGAATTTTTCCAATTATCGTAAGGTTTCTCTTTTCCCAAGATTTAATTAATTTAATCGCCTTTTCAAATCTATCTTCCCAGTTAATTTTATCACACTCTTTTTGATTAATTCCCACGTATAACCCCAAAACTTTAATCGGTTTATTACTAAAATTTATATTTTCTACTTTATCTCTACAATGTTTCAGCTTGCCTATCCAAATTCCTTCAGTTTTATTTCTATTTAATTTCAAACCAGAAAAGCTTCCATAAAAAATTTCTATAATATTCAATGCTAATACAACTTCTTGTTTGGATTTCAAAAAGAGAGTTGTATCGTCCGCAAGTTGAGATATCTTTAAGTTATGTGTTTTCCCGTCAATTTTTACTTCAATACCCTTTATATTTGAATTATTACGTATGTAATTCGCCATAATTTCTACAGCTATCAAAAAAACTACCGTTGAACAAGGGCAACCTTGTTTTATTCCACGTTGCAAGTTGATCGGGACTGAAGTCCAGCCATTATTGACTATTAAACTATTTACATTAGTGTAAAGTGTTTTTATCCAGCCAATGAAAGCGTCATTGAAACCAAAATGTTTAAGTGATTGATACATAAAATCCCAATCTAAAGTATCAAATGCTTTAGAAAAATCGATAAATAAAATCGCACCTTCTATATTAAACTTATCTGCGTAATCTATAATGTCTTGTATCTGTCTAAGATTATGTCCGACGAAGCGGCCTGGCAAGTATCCAACTTGATTAGTATCAATCAATATATTTAAAAACTTTTTAACTCTACACGCTAATGTATAAGACAATATTTTGTAATCTGTATTTAGTAAGGATATAGGTCTATAGTTTGTGAGGTCTGAAGGGTCATTTTTCTTATATACAAGACTTAATACACTCCTACGTTGTGAAAAGGGTAATTCTGTATTATTGTAACTTGCATTATAAACTTCAACTAAAATAGGACCTAACATTTTCCAAAACTTTCTATAAAAATTTGTACTTAGACCATCGAATCCTGGACTTTTATTAATTTTTAGTTTATTTACAGCAAATGTTATTTCTTCAAGTGTAATATACCCATCACATTGGCGACTTTCTTCTGCAGTTAATTTATACTGCAATTTACAATTTTGAATATACTTAAGCGCTTGTTCATCACTTGTCTGTATATCTTTTGAATATAAATTTTGGAAAAAGGTATGTTCCATTTGTTATCATTTAACTTATAAGCATGTCATATTTTAGTTTTTTTTCTCTTTTATAACCTAACATATGTTGCAAAATCTTTTTGGGGTGGAAAGAAAAGAATTTTATACTCTTATATCAAATAAACATAATGAATTTCAAATATAATACAAATAGAAAGCGAAAAACTGGGAATGATTTTGACGATCCTCTTTGCACATGCTTTAATTAATTTTGTCTATTCAGACATTTAATGTAAATGAATAATGCCGTCACAATATCAAATATAAAAGATGACAACCATGCTCAATATTTCTAACACATTTTGGTTTGATAGTGAAAATGGCCACAGGCAATTTCAATAATTTCGATACTTGGAATCTTTTCAAATAATTTCAATGTGTGCAATTAAAGGTTTTTATGAATTTAATATCTAATAACTAAATACCGAAGTTACTGTGAATTTTGATTCTGCATATGCGCATTTCGACAACTTATGTCTCTTCAGTGCAGATAAAATCTAAAAGTTTGGAAGACCATAAAGTCAAAGATGTTTAAAAACTGATAGAGAACAAATTACCAAATATGGTCTAAAAAGAAAGTCAAAATCAGCTAAGGACAGAGCTTTGCTGAGGGAGATACTTCTTAGTTTCAACAAATTGATTTTATTTTGAGAGTGAAATATAAACATAATCATTGAAAATGCCATATAGTAGTTATTAATTCCAATAAATTTGTTTATACGAAATGTCTCGAAACAAAGGAATGGTAATGACAAAAAAATCGAAGTCCAAGGTCATGGCCAAAATGAAAGCACAGAAAACAATGACGTTAGACAGCTGCTGCTACAAAACACCGAAATAAAACCCAACATTCAGAACTAAGGCACTCACAGAGAGAACTTGCATGAAACTGAGAGTGACATCAGGTTCTCCAGAAGGGTTAGCATGTCCTGCTGTTAAGAGAACCCGTCACACTGTGAGTCAATCTAGGAAATCGGTATAGTCAAATCAGGGAAGACATTAATCTGAAGATGTCCGTTTTCATTTTGGGACACTGACACGTCATTTCGTTCAATAATGTTATGGCAACGGTCATAGAATTTCTTGGGGTGAAATTAACATATGCTGAACAAATCCCTGGCTTTTGGGACAGTTGCAGTAAATATATGTGTAATGATCTCATGCACATTTAATCTATATCCATTCGTTAAATATATGCAGTTTTTGGGACAGTGTTTTTGTTCTGAAAAAAAAATCCGAGAGATTATGGCAATCAAAGATTGGTAGCCGCATGTCAATGTCAAAGATTAATTACTGAACGGGTGATATATTAAGAATTACGTGATATTAATAAAAAAAGAGAAAACAAAGACGATTATGTAATATAAATAGCTACATATATCAAAATGATATAATGCATCCCTTAAGGGGCTTCGCTACTCCATATGAAAATAGATAGGATTTCAAATAAATGGGGTTTTTTTTTGTTAATAATTTCAAAAAAATTGGTTGATGATCTTTTTTGAGTTATAAGTGATTGAAAATTTGGCGGGAAGCTGTACTCCTCGGATATTTCATAGAATTAACATTAGCATGGTTTGACCACGAATGAATGTGACAGAATAAATAAAAATAAATAAATTTTTTTACAGAATGCTCATAAAGATGTATAAAAAGCAAACCTCCTTAATATACCAAGTTAGGAATTGCGCCTCTATAGGAATAATTACGACATGATAAATAAAGTGTTTTTCATTTATCGATAAAAGAGCAAATTATCAAATTATCAATCTACATTCACCAATTTCTCACAGATTTTCGGGTAATGTGGGTCAAGTGACTAAAAATAAATCTTGATGTTGTATTTTTCCATATTTTCCTTCCAGGTGCGAACATATAATAGACAAGATACTGTAAAACCATTTAAAATTTGTTATATCAGGAAAACAATTAAAGTATGTGTGATTAATAGAAAGCTCGATCGTGATACACAAAAATGTACATATCGTGTGTTTTGTCTTAATTTGGTCAGAAAACTATAAATAGATTATCAAAGGAGCTGCATATCAGGTAAAATTTGTTCCGATAAAATTAAAACAGAAATACCATTTTCATAAAGCGGAAGTGTCCTAAATGAATTTTAAGCTTTTAATCGAAAGCATTTTGTTTGTGCATTTGAATATTTTGAAAAATTTCCGCTTTCAAACTAACATTAATTTTCAACAGGTCATATCGGTTTTTTTCATTGGTTTTTTTTTTTTTTGGGGGGGGGGTATTTTATTATGTACACATGATGTCTAAGAAATCACTTCTTATTGGCAATTTAGGTTACACTATTTCTTCTGTTTTGGGGGAATTTAAGCATTTAATCATATGCAGGTTTGAACTATAATAATATATTTGTGTGTCAAAGGTACAACATATTCGCTAATTTTCCCTATTATTTAAACCAAAATATCCGATTTTTACATGGCATTTCATTCTTATATGGCCGGTGACCCCCAATTTTTATTTTATTTTTTGTATGCTCTAATAACAAAGTGTAAATCATGAAAATATCAGAAAATTCAGGCCCCCGTACCACTTTAACTGAAACCTTCCAGTTTAATCCATAAACACACAATTGAAACATGCCTACATGTTTAGGCAAAGGATGACAGTGATTGTAAGAGCCAATTTAATTGATGTTTGTTGACAATCCCGCACCCATGACCAATGAAGAAATGGATGTAGCGTTGCCCGACAATTAGCAAAGAATTCCGCTTAAACCGGTGCTAGGGGCCGTCTTGAACTTACTATGAGGTATGAGCAAAGCTCATTATTTAAAGGCCTTATGGTGACTTCAAGAAGAAGAACAACAATAAAAGCGTTGTTCCTTTGCTTGTTTTTTACCATGTATTTGTAGAGACTTTGTCTCATGTGCATTTACTCCAAATCCTTTTATTCACCATACATGTACCAAATACCAAGTTTATCAATCAAAAGTCTGGAGCATTCAATTAAGGGGGAAATTAGAGGGGAAAGAGCATTGAACAAGAGCACACATACTAAAATGCAGAACGAATTAGGGCATCCGTCATATTCCCGATCTGGAAAACGCATTAGTGCTAGTGCTTTAGTTTTGTGACGGTCTTGTTCTTTTTTGTTTATTTGTTTTGTGTTTGTCATACTGTCTCAATTTGTGTTGCTGTGAATTGCCGTGATTTTGGATTTATGATTTTAGAATTTCCCTTTTCCTCGTTCTTGTTTCGATATTCCTTTGCCGATGTATTACAGCCTATTTTTATTGGAAAAATAAAAAATTATATGAGCGATTTAAATAACGGAAACAGATTTGTATCGATGAAGACATGTAAAGATATTCCCCATGATTCAGTAGTGGGTTTTGACATCTCAAGTTACAATTGCAATCTAAATATATTTTAGAAATTATATAATAACTTCTTTATTTATGCGAATTTTTCATTACAACTTGAAATTTATGCATTTTCCATCCAAAAATACAAATTTACATATCAAAAATCGCGAATTTCCCTTCAAGTCAAAGTTTAGGGTCAAAAATAATTTGTGAATTTAAATGCATTATATTGAGATTATATACCCACAATCAACGTTAATCAAACCCTGTGTCATATGGGGATACTACAACATTTTGCAGTTTTTTTAACATTTTGTACACCTTAGTTAATGACGAACAGAATGGTCAAGAGTAAAAAAGGCAAAGAAATAGCAAAACCACAAAAAAATTTTTTGAACCACAATGACCCCAAGATTATCCAAGCATTATATTAAGGAGGCTCACTCCTGATATTCTTTATATCAAGGATTTCTGGAAACCTATTTTAATTTACTAAGCATTGTAGACTAAATGAAATGGCAAAAAGAAATATATAGGTCCGTGTGCTTTTTACCGAGATACAAGTCATTAAAAAATTGGCGGGGAAAAAGATTTCTCTGGATTTTCCCTTAATTTAACATTTGGATTATTTTTTTTTTGTGTAAAAGCTAAGAAGTCATATCAAGAATTTTATGAAAACTTTTCAGGTGTCATAATTTGACCTATAGAACATATTCATGAAATAAAAAGTGGGGGTTCGTGTGCAAAATTCTTTAAGCCATTGAACTGGACAAAACCAGAGGAGTTCCGAAATCTGACACAAATTCAAAAATATGACGAGTGAGCCTCCTTAAATAAAATGAATTTGTGATATAACATAAATAGTACTGTGTTTACTGAGAATTAAGTATTCATAAACCAACTAAAGAGAATCAATAATCTAATGCACATATAGTTTGTTTGCACCTGCTTGTCTACTTGCCTCTTGGACTCTGGCTCTTGACAATTCTGTTTGGTGGTTTTATTATTATCCTCATGTAAACATTGATTTATATATATTGAATTCGAGGGGTCACAAATAAATTATCCAACGTATATTTATAGTGAAGCCTTCGACGCCAGGTATAAGATGGGATCATTCGTCAGTTCAGGAGGGTGATAATATAACTGTATCTTGTGACGGCAATGTTGGAAAGCCACCACAGTCATTTATCTGGAAACGACAAAAAGATGGTACTTCATCGTCGTATGAAAATGTGTCTACAGAAATAATCACCAAATCAGATCAATGTAGCTATGAAGGAACAAGTAACCTTACTATTAAATTGACAGAATATGATGACAAAACGGAGATTATATGTTCTATAGGAGAGTATAATGCAACTAAAATATTAGATGTGAAATGTGAGTACATGCAAATGTTTCAGCAAACATCAAATTTCATAACAAACTTTCAATGCATCGTTTCGGTTTTTATACTGGAAAAAAATAATTGTTACGAGTCGTACAGTGGTTCATAATCGCTACGAGTCGTACAGTAGTTCATAATCGCTACGAGTCGTACAGTGGTTCATAATCGCTACGAGTCGTACAGTGGTTCATATCAATTCAGTATCCGACCATGTATTATTGATGTTTTAAGTTACAAAGATTTGGATATATATGTTCCAAATTGGACAAAGAACATTTTTGCTTGTTGATTTTCCTTACATGTTTTCGACGGGTGCCAGTCGGGGAGCAGATTATTGGTTACCCATCCGGTGCACCTGATGATACCTCAGTTTTGTAGGGGTTTACACTGCTAGTGCTTTAGTTATGTAACATTTTTGTTTTATTTTTTTGTCTGTGCCATACTGTCTCAATTCATGTTGGATATGAATTGCCTTGATATTAGATTTATGATTTTAGAATTCCCCCTTTCCTCATTCCTGATTCGGTATTCGTTAGCCGATGTATTCGAAAGAGGTCTGTAGGAGTACTGGTCCCATTTTTTTAAACGTGTTAGTTATAAGAGGCATTTTTTAAATATGAGAGACATTAAGCTACAAAACGAATACGATTACACAATGTTGTGACAAAAGAGTTGAACTAATAAATTATGTAGACACAAATCATAAGCTTGGCTTTGGAATTTTATATCCTTATTAAGGTATTATTGTGATGAGTTTTTTGACGGTATGAGACAGAATATGAACTTCATGCACACGCAAAAGCTTGTTTAATGAGTGGGTATATAAGTTGTCATAAAGAAATGACTTAAGGGATTATCACATGAAACGATGGAGTTTTTGTATTGAAATTTATTAAATGCATATTAGTGAGTTAAGATAAATGGAATAAATCCTTGCATTTATTGTTCCCCGTTCCTCGTTAGTGTTCGATATTGTTGTTTCATTGGTCCCAGCTCAGAACTGACTTGTTTGTCCGATGCAATATAATCATCTTGAAGTTCACTTTGCCCATGATAAGCTGAGCTTGATGTAGCTAAAATTAGCCTTTCCCATCATTGAGTTGCCATTCATCATTAACTCTTATCCAATTATCTATATGACCAATGCGTTTCATACCACCTTTGACATTTTTTAGTCCTTGGCTAGTCTTCTAAGAAATGACTGTTTTTATAATTGCTGTCTGCCATATCATGTGGCCCAATTTGAAACTGTTGTCATTGTTATCGTGATTTGAAATTCCTGTTTAATTTGAAATAAAGAGAAGTAATCCTAACAAATATTATTATTCTGCTCTAACCTAATATGAGATGGCCTCCAGTCAAAAACACATTTCTTCCTTTTTTGCAGTGGAAATCAAAACTTGTTGCCAATCAGTCTCATGCACTACAATTGCATTTCTTTTCAGAAAGTAAAACACGTAGATGAAGAAAAATTTCGAAGCAGTATAAAACAAACACAAAATCTGAGTCAACATAAGGTAACACATAAAAATAATTTCAGCTTACATCCAAACTTTGTTACCCTTTTTTACCTGAGATTTTATGTTAATGCAGTGATGATTTTTTTATCAACTACACCCAACGTAACTGATACTTTGAAAATATGCAAATGAGGCCGACCTTAAAATTATGTTTGTTTGCTGTTCCCCGACTGTACTTTAAGAGTGTTGGGTCGGTAGGTAGGGAAAACATTTTATTTTATCATCTTTGATGAATGTTTATCCGGCAATAACTCGGAGATGGAAGTTTTTTTATCAAAATTAGTGCAATTACAAGAACAATGACTGGCAAAGCGGATGTTTTCAATATTGAAAAAGAAAATTAAATCTTTGGTGTGTACTAACAACTATATAAAATCTGCTGATTAGGAATTCACCAAGGCAAACACTTGAAAATGGAGATTAGGGTAGGGGCGGAAGATTTACATGTAGATTGATGATGAATTTGAAAAAAAAACAATTTGAAGCATACTCAGAAATAAAGCTTTAATGTCGATGAGACAGCCGGGTCAGCTATTTGAAAATGGAAATGGGTAGGGACAGGATATTCACATTGGAATGAACTTACGATACATCGGCATTTGAACGAATACCGAAGCAAGAGTGAGGAAAGGGGAAATTCAAAAATCACAAATCCATAATCACGGCAATTCACAGCAACACGAATTGAGACAGTATGACAAAGACAACACACAAACAAAAATGAACAAAAACGCCACAAAACTAAAACACTAGCAGTGTGAACCCCTATAAAAACCGAGGTATCATCAAGTGCTCCGGGAGGGTAAGCAGGATCTGCTCCACGCTTGGCACCCGTCACACTGTAAGTGAGAAGTCCGTGGACATGGGTAGGGACGGGATATTTACATTGGAATGATGAACTTAACATCTCGTGAGGATTATCTTCGACATACATGTATTGTCTTCAAAACGCACTTGAGTAATCGAGGTCAAGTGTTATAGATATGATTTTTTAAACAATATTTACAATTTAAACATGTAATTGGAAAAGACCACCAGGGCAACGAGTTGAAAATGGATAAATGGATAGGGGCAAGAGAAAAACATTTAGATTGATGAATTTGA
>MJUU01011708.1:42079-78786 GCA_002080025.1 Modiolus philippinarum
TTTTTTTTTTTTTTTATTGAGTATAATTGTGTGTTTAGTTTATTTTATACAGCTATGAAAGAACTTACTTTGCATTGCAAAATATTCATCTACTGCTTAGAAATATCTTTATCAATGGACCCGGGTCCGGAGAATTTCGAGATGTAAAACTAATTCGATCTATTGTTTCGTTACAAGTAAGACATACTTGCAATTCCGGCAACTAACTTCAGGATAGCCCTATCTTAAGACTGAAAACTTGGGATGTATAGATATAGCGTTACGAGATTGGCATGCTTTTAGCCATGGTAAATCGAAATTGTCATTCCGAGTTTGACAGGATTCGCAAAAATTTGTTTCTTGCATAGGTTAAAACACGAACTTCGTTATACTTGATCAACTGATCAAACAATAAGAGGATTTCATTTACAAACAATATAACTCATTTTGAACATATGTAAAATATACAACTTTTGACCAGGTTGTGGTCATAACATATGTCCGGAAATTCGGAATTTGCTAAATTTATAGAGAGCAAATCGGAACGAGAACACCTTTCGCCCAGCTCAACCTCAATGTAGTGAAAATGGATGTAGGTGGGGTTATAGATTCATTGTACAGTCGTGATTTTCTTTGACATTTGAATTAAAATAAAAAAGTCGGAACACTGTGAATTTATTTCATTCAGCATAGCAATTTTCTCGACAACTATTTCTTTACGCTTCATGAAACTTCACAGGAATATTGGCCTATATGATTAGATGTGTACACAGTTTTCAAAAATTTTCAAAATGGCCGCCGTCGCCATGGAAACGGCAAAAAGGCGGGAAAATTCAAAGTGCTCCGATTTGGATAATATTTTACAGAAAGGTTGACTGGCATGTATACAAATTATTTCTAGCATACACATTTTCAAAATTGCCACCATTGCCATGGAAACGGCAAAAAGGCGGGAAAAATTTTAAGTGCTCCGATTTGGATGAAATTTTACAGAAAGGTTGTCTGGCATGTGTACATGTGTAGAAATGATTTTAAGCGTACACATTTTCAAAATGGCCGCCGTTGCCATGGAAACGACAGAAAGGCGAGAAAATTCAAAGTGCTCTGATTTGGATGAAATTTTACTGAAAGGTTGTCTGGCATGTATACAAATGATTTCTAGCCTCAAAATTTTCAAAATGACCGCCGTTGCTATGGAAACGGCAAAAAGGCGGGACAATTCAAAGTGCTCCGATTTTTATGAAATTTTACAGGAAGGGTGTCTGGCATGTGTAGAAATGATTTTTAGCGTACATATTTTCAAAATGGCCGCCATTGCCATGAAAACGGCGAAAAAGCAGGAAAATTCAAAGTGCTCTGATTTTGGTGAAATTTTACAGGAACTTTGTCTGGCATGTGTAGAAATGATTTTTAGCCTTAAAATTTCAAAATGGTTGCCGTTGCCATGGAAACAGTAAAAAGGCGGGAAAATTCAAAGTGATCCGATTTGCACGAAATTTTTTGAGTACTTCTTTTATTACAACATTTGGATTATGGCTTTCCAATTATTTGATTTTAAT
Source organism: Modiolus philippinarum (assembly GCA_002080025.1). Classification (NCBI taxonomy): domain Eukaryota; kingdom Metazoa; phylum Mollusca; class Bivalvia; order Mytilida; family Modiolidae; genus Modiolus; species Modiolus philippinarum. The sequence goes on from MJUU01011708.1 coordinate 43,618, forward strand.
GCTGCTGATGAGAGGTTACTCCTTGAAACACGTGTACAGCATAACGAAATTTATTGTTTTTCTATGCAACTTCGGAATTTTTTTGTATTTATTGGAGGGTTTTCTTGCATGTTTAAAAATGAATTTAATCCTGAAAATTTTTAAAATGGCGACTGTTGCCATGGAAATGGAACAATTGTCATGAGAAATGGAAAAAAGGTGGGTAGGTGAGATATTATTTGATAGTTCAATAATCTTTATTTAGGTGTGATGTTATTTGATAGTTCAGTAATCTTTATTTAAATGTGATAATATATGGTGCCTAGTATGCAGGTTTTTTGATATGTGATAAATGTATTTAGACCTGCTTATTTTATTTGTAGCCATTTTTATCCATCTGCCTTACAGTTTTCAGAATTTGATTTTTAGTTTTCAATGCAATATTTCATACAAAATGTAATGAAAAGTAGTTTGATGGGCTAAAGTTTCATACAAACTGTAATGAAAAGTAGGTTGATGCGCTAAAGTATGGTTATGCATGACCTGTCCTCATTCTGCACTATGAGAGATAAGATGCATAATGTGGATCCTTTTCGTGGTGGCACCGAGAGCAGCCGTTGATTGTGTAACTTGAAAAGCTAGCTTAATTGCATTTCTGTATCATTCTTATATTTAACAGCACATTTTGCATTCTGCTGAATTGCATATTCTGTATCATTCTTATATTTAACAGCACATTTTGCATGCTGCTTCTGCTTGTTGTAATCACATCATCACATATATCATATCTGGCACTCAATATTCACTTCATTATCACAATACATTAACACATCAACGGATCTGGCCAAAAGGTCATGGGTTTTGTTTTGTTTTTTTTTTTTATTGCAGGAAAGCATGCCACATATTCTTTCAGCTGTTATTTGATAAAATTGTTATTACCAGGTTTCCAGTTCTTACCTTTGTGACTGTATAGAACATTGAAGATGCTTTCACGTGTTCAGGAACTGTTTTGTTATAGTAGCTTTGATTTTTTATTCAGCATTCCTGTTAGTGATTTCTAGACAACAGATTTCCTCCAGTGATTCAAGACCAAAGGATAATCTTTTTCAGTATAATTTTTTTAAACTTATTCCAAATTTCCTTTTCTGTATGAATAGATTAAATCAGTAAATGTGAGACAACGGCAGTAGAATACCGAAGGAACAAAGGAGGGAAATCCACAAAAATCGAAGTCCAAAGGCATGGCCAAAACGAGAACACAGAAAACAATGGCGCCAGACACAAAACAATGACGTTAGACAGACACAAAGCACAGAAATAGAAATCACAACATTCAAAACAAAGGCACTCACAGTGTGAACTCCAGTGAAACTAAGAGTGACAGCAGGTACTCCGGAAGGGTAAGCATGTCCTGCTCTGTTAACTGCACCCGTCACACTGTCAGTGAGTCGATCCAGGAAAATGTTTAAGTTGGTATTCAAATCCGGGAAGACGTGAATCTAGCTGAAAATGTCCACTTTCATTTGAGATACTGACACGTCATATCTTTCAGTGATGTTATGGTGACGGCCATAGAATTTCTTGAGGGATGAAATTAACATAGGTTGAACAAATCCCCGACTAAGCAGATTTTGGGACAGTGTTTTTGCTCTGTTCAAAAAATCATGGTACAAACTACACCCTCGACAGTAACGAATCAACTGTGAAATGTACACTCCATAGGCTGGAGAGGTAGGCATATTGCTGCTTAGAAAGGGAAAGTTCACAATTGGGAAATTAAAATCATCACGCTTGTCATATAGCTTAGGTTTCAAACGTCCATCTTCGTCAGTATATAATAAAAGATCTAGGTACGAAGCTGAAGTAGGTGTTTAAGTTGTTTCTTTAATCTCAAGCTCATTGGGATACATCTGATGTAAATACTCCTTAAATTTAGGATTATTAAGAGAAAGTACATCGTCTATGTAGCGGAAGCTGAAATTAAAGGACTGGGCTAAATGTTTCTGTTTTCTTTGAATAAGCCCTTGTAAAAACTAGGCCTCGTATGAGTAAAGGAAACGGTCAGCTAAAAGCGGCACACACTTGGTTCCCATGGGAATCTCTATTGTCTGTTGGAAACTACGACCTCCGAATTCCACAAAAATATTGTCGATCAAAAATTCTAACATTATGATTACGCCAGTCTCAGTGTACTTCTTGTTTGAATCAGTGTGGTTTTTAACAAAATATGTCTGGTCTTTCCCTATTACTAAATAGGTGTATCTGCGTTCTCCATTTTTAGTGCAGAAACATTGATGTATTAAATCTGCAATTACTGTTTTCAGTTGATTGTGTGGAAGGGTTGTATAAAGAGTAGAAAAGTCAAAAGTTTGAATGCTATGGCAATGGACAAGACTGGTTGAGGATAGCTGTTCAAGGAGATCTTTGGAATTTTTAAGAATCCACATTTGATTCACACCGCTTGTAGAGTAAGCTTTATTACAGTAATTTTTCGGGCCATCTCTGACTGCGGTAAACAAAGTAGTGAAGAGCTGTGAAAGAGGTTTAGTGGTGCATCTGGAAGACCCGGCAATAAATCTCTGTTTGTATGGATTCTTATGTAGTTTAGGTACCCAGTAGATGTAAGGTAGTTGATTGTTTTCATCATTGGCTTTTATGCCACAAACATATGGTTGGAGGTACAGGAAACTGATCATCCTTTTCATTTCCTGTATAAAAGTTTTGCAAATTGAAGATACATATTTCAGCTAAATTAAGTAATATTTTATCTCTTTTATAGAACAAGACAGATGGTTTCAGATTGTTTTATTTCAGTTTTCAAATGCAGAACTGATTTTTATTCAGAAAAGTTTATTGGAAACCACCAGTTCTTTTATTAATTATTCCAGATACGGCAGGGTATAAATTCTTTTAGATCAGCTAACAGTATACATATATTAAAGAACACAAAGGAGGCTTTTGAGTAATTATTGTAACATTGTCAATGTAAAACTTATTTTCAGTATAGCTTTTCGAAATCCAGACAAAATTTGTATTTCTTATAGATTAAAAGAATTTATTAATATGAGAATACTTCCCAAACAAAGGGTATGTTTGTAAGCACAGAAAAGTGTACTGATGACAGTCAAAGGTCACCCTTCACATTATGATGTAACAGACTCTAAAGGGATGAAATTAACATATATTAATTTTCTTTTATATTTTGATAGAAAAAGAATGGTGCGAAAGTCTTCTAGAAATCTGCGGCTTAAAGACAAAGTCAGAAAACATCAAGCTAGAAATGCTCAAAGATCGCTACTATACTACCAGACTGATAATGCATGGCAACAGAGACGTTCACAAGAGCTTGATGTCCCATTCTCTAGCTTGTCTCTTGGTAATAATTTTGACCAGCCAGTTCCTATTGCTCCACCAAAGGATTTCCATAATATTTTAGGAGATGGAAACTGTTTGTATAGTGCACTATCGTATGTAATTACAGGTAGCGAGATGCACAAAAGGAGGATAAGAGAAAAAATATGTGATCTTCTTGTCACAAACAGAGCCCTCTTGTCATGTTATCTGCCTGCACACTATGGTTGAGATGTTTTAACATATTCAATCATCTAGAATGAGAAATAACAGAGTGTGGGCCACCGAGGTTGAGATTTTCAGTGCAGCAAGTTTATTGCGAACATGTATATATGTATACACTAGCCCAGGAACTGAATGGAAGTGGCTTGAACATGTGCCTATGCAGAAAGAATCAAGAAGAGTTATATATCTGTACCATAGATAGGGTACCCATTATGATGTTGTAACCGGTATTCAGCAAACCTCTGTGACTATCAAGGCTCTTCCTGTAGCAATCCAACCATATTTTAAGGAACAGTTAAAGAGAGATCAACAGTTAAAGAAAAATGAAATGGAACGTAAAAAGTAATCTGCAAATCCTGAGATTCAAGAGAAAAAGAAGAATTATGCAAAGAAAATATACAAAGAAAATGAATCTCTCGGAGAAAAGATTGATTGAATATTGTTTAACGTCTACTGAGCAATATTTCAGCTATATCAAGACGAGAACAAGTTTGTTAATAAATAATCTCTTTGGGGTATGAAAAGGATGATGGGACGGGAAATCCTGACTGCCACTGGAAAAGTAATGGGAATTTAGCCTTGTAGCCGATCACCTACGGACCACTCAAAAAGAGCTTGCTACACGGGTTCTTTAACGTGCAGGAAGCGTGGCATTTCTTCAACACGTGGACCTGAGTTTACATCCCATCCGAAAGATGGGTTGTGTATTTATTAATCCCGCACAACCACGGAATTGGTCCTATTTCTATATCCCAGGGTTCCCTCGGGGTCAGACCCGTTTAGGAGGGGTCATACCCCGCAAGCCGGAGATACTAGGTCCTATTCCTATACGCCGAGGTTCCCTTGGGGGTCTCAGATAAAAGAAAAAGGAAACATCAAAATTGCATCAAAGCTGAAGTATAGTTCTGATATGGCGTTTAGAAATCAAAAAGTAGAAAAGGAAAGGAATCGCTATCAGATGCCACAAATATCATCAGAACAAGAAAAAATCCAACAGGTAGAAGAATTTCAGATGAGGAAAAACAGTTTTTCCAATAAAGATACCACGAAAATGAAGAAATCCATAATAAAGTCATAAGTTCTTTAAAAAGAAGGCACAGGGAGGAACTTGAGTTTTGTGCCAGAGTGAAAGAAGCATCTAAGAAAAGGTACAGAGAGGACCTTGAGTATTGTGAACAATTAAAAGAGGCATCAAAGAAAAGATACAAGGAGGACCCTGAGTTTTGTGAACAAGTAAAAGGGGCATCAAAGAAAAGATACAAACAGGACCCCGAGCTTTGTCAAAGAGTAAAAGAAATGTAAAAGAGAAAGTACAGTGACAATCCACTGTTCAGAATGTCAGTAAAATCATCTTAAGTGAAGAAGTACCATTCGAATCATTTCTTTAGAAATAAGATAAAGAGACCGTTAAAACAGAAATATACAAGAAATGCCAGTGTAAGACAAAGTAAAAAGTTAAGAGTTAAAACAAGAAGAGGTCGTGTAATGACAGCAATCAAGACTTTCAGAAAAAGTATTAAAGAGATACCTAAGTATGCCTGTACTGTATGTGACAGAATTCTCTTCAAAAAGCAAGTGAAACCATGTAAACGTGATAATTATATGCATGATGGTGTACTTCATGACAGAGCTGTCAACTGTCTAACAGAAAAGTTTATACATAGTTGTAATAGCCAATGCAAAAAAACATACCGTAGAGAACATGCAAGAAAGGAATGGATTTGTTTTACTTGTCACAGACACCTGTATGCTGGAAATATGCCACCTCAAGCAATAGCCGATGGACAAGACATGTATCCAATACCAGAGGAGTTGCAAAATCTCAACAGTTTAGAAAGTCAGTTGGTTGCACTTAGGATCCCTTTCATGAAGTTGTTGTCATTGCCAAGAGGGGGACAGAAAGGTGTTAAAGGCCAAATGGTCAATGTACCATCTGATTTAATTAGCATCACTAAAACATTACCGAGATCTATTGATGAATCTCAGTTGGTAAGAGTAAAGCTGAAAAGGAAACTGTCTTACAAGGGTCATCAGCACTATGAATGGGTAAACCAAAGTCAGGTTATTACTGCTGTTAAACATCTTATCCAAACAAACTATTGATATACAGGAATACACTTCAGAGAATCATGGTTTGACCCATCAAAAGACTCAAATCAGATGATCAGCCTTGTAATGTTAATACCCGTGATGATTCAGATAATGAGAATCCACAAAAACCAGTTCAATCAGACATGAACTCTGGATGTAATACTCGACAAAGCAAAGAGCCAAATGCTTCACATGAAGATAAACCAGAAGAACCATACCCTGTTGAAACCTGCTTTCAACCTTTAGATATCGGACAGGAGTTTCTGGATACAAATGACAAAATCCTTTCCTTAGCACCAGAGGAAGGTCAAACTCCTCAGAGTACTTTTTAAGAAAAAGGAAGTGATGCCATGGCTTTTCCTACATTATATCCATCAGGCAAATTTGGATTTCATGATGGCAGAACAAGAGCTCTATCTCCCTCAAAATACTTCAATGCAAAACTTTTTTCCTATGATGACAGATTTGCAAAGAATAATCAATTTATTTTCTTTGCTCAGTACCTAGTTGAGATGCACAGTATAAAGTCAAACATTTCAATTGCTTAAAGAAAAGGTAAAACTACTAATGCAGAAGGGAAGAAAAGTACTGCTGAAATGCTGACAACTTCAGAAAACTTAAAAAACTTACTTAAGACAGATATTTGTTACCGTTTTCTCCAGCCACTAAGAGAAACTCCACCATTTTGGGAGCACACTTTGTGCAATGATACGCCAGATTGGTATCCCTACATTTTTTTATCACTTTTTTGACTGGGGAGACCAGATGGGATGAAGTCATTTTATCTTTGTCAAAAGAAGATGAAAGAGAGGTAACAGTAATAGAATGGACAGAAAGAACCTGAGAAAGAACCAGACTGATTCGAGAGAACCCAGTAATGTGTGCAAGGCTTTTTAATCATAGACTAAACCGTCTTCTTACTGATTTGATTTTGTCACCTGCTCATCCAATACTTTTTTATAAGACTGGAATTTCAACAACGTGGTTCGCCGCACATCCATTGCCTCTTCTGGATACAGGATTCTCCAGAACTAGACGAAAATACAGATGATGAAATCACTCATTTTGTGGACAAATACATACAGTTGGGTACTGACGCAACATTCCATCCAAGTGCACTCCAAAAGCGTTCCTCGCGTGCACTTTGCGTGCACTTGAAAGTGATTCCACGACAGCCTAGAGTGAACTTGTGACCACTTTCAAGTGCACTTGAAAAGAAGATGCGATCGCGGGAGTGATCGCAAAATGCACTTGAAGTGAACTTCGTGGCAGCTTTGGATTGCTCTTAACGATTGGTCAGTTCAAAACACGTGATATAAATATGACGAAATTAACTTAAAGCAAAAAGAAGTATGAAAACTCGACAACTTCATTCTCTTTTTAATATATTTTTGATAATAAATTAAAACCAAAATGCCATTATAAATTATTATGAGCGTTGTTTTGTTTTATTTATACATTCCATGCTTACGTCACATTATATTCTTAATAAATCTTTCAAAAAGGGTAATTTATCGAGGCCTATGTTCTCGGGCTATGCTCATGCTGGAGACATTAAATTCATATGTAATTTAAAAAAAAAAACTTTGTCAAAAATTAATGCAAAAGTTGGAGATATTATATGTTGGTGCTTATTTTAATTATCACGACACAACATTTATATGTATTTTTCCCGAAATAACCTTATAAGATTGAAATATTTTCTTTTAGCCTTTTCCTTTCTCGCGATACTAAATTTATACATCTTTTATTAAAATTGACCTCAAAAGTGGGAGATATTAGATGTCCGTGCTTATTTCAATTGATGCAACACAACATTTGTATGTATTTTTCCCAAAAATCTTTACAAGATTGAAATATTTTGCATTTTAGCTTTTTTCCTTTAACGCGATACTAAATTTTTACATCTTTTGTTAAAATTGACCTCAAAAGTTTGAGATATTATATGTCAGTGCTTATTTCAGTTGTCGCAACACAACATTTTATGTATTTTTTTCCAAAATTACCTTATAAGACTGAAATGTATTTTGCATTTTAGCTTTTTGCCTTTCTCGCAATACCAAATTGTTGCATCTTTTGTCAAAAATGAATCCAAAAGTGGGAGATATAATATGTTGGTGCTTATTTCAATTGTCGCGACACAACATTTAGATGTATTTTTTCCCAAAATTACCTTCTAAGAAAATGACTTTTTGTCATTTATAAAGATTGGGTTAATTGGGTATACACGGGAAGTGCGACTTGCCATTTCAAGCGAGTTGAGGCAATAAAATCGTTGAAAAACGGATCTGAGACTGGAATACACGTTCTTATAATTCTACACGACTGCCGTTTTCATTTTTGTAGCGGGAATATATTATCTGACATGTTTTATAATTTATATACATGTATAAGTGCATTGGTAGTTTTAGCGTTAGCTTATCAAAAAGAACGCTACTTGGAAATAAATTTTTCTAACATCAGCTATCGCTTATAAAAAAATGCGATCTAACTATATATATGAAAGATAACCTCGTTTTAAATAGTGATCCCCGCGACAGCTTTCAAGTGCACTTTAAGTTCACTAGTGAACGCGAAAATACCTGTCATGGAATAGCTAACTATTCCAAAAAAAGTGAACTTCGCGACAGCTAAGAGAACGCGAAGTGCACTTGAAAAGTCAACTTTAAGTGCACTTTTTGGAACGTTGCGTCTGCACCCATCTGTAAGTTGTGAAATGCCCGACAAGTCTAAACAGCCGAAATTGTATGAAATAGTAACCACAGTTCAAATGCATAGAAAAATCACTCAAAAACCTGCTTTAAGAATTCTTCATCTTGTTGCTTCCATTTTCAAAGACCATCGGTTTTACAAAGTTTTATTGCCCATGCAGAGAAGAAAGAGCCTGAACGGAATAAAATTACACATGAGAATGATATGCCTGAAAAACGTACAGCCTCTCAAAAAATTATAGATGTTTCGAAAGTTATAAATTCGATTGACAATATAGAACACTGCAAATTAAATGATATTATGCAAGCAGCTAATCTTTCATATGACGAATTTAAAGAAAGCCTAGTAATTGTATCATCTAAAACAAATATTTATTACAAAAGAAAAATGACAGATCTTTGGGTTAATGACTATAACGAAAATTTGTTACTTGCATGGAATGCAAATCTTGACATACAATTTGTCATGGATACCTATGCTTGTGTGGCATACATCATCTCATATATCAGTAAAGCAGAGTCTGAAATAGGTGCACTTTTGATGGATGCAAAGAAAGAAGCAAAAGAAAGTAATAAGAATGCTGTGGAGGCAATGAAGCACATAGGACAAGCTTACATACAGAATCGGGAAGTATCAGCACAGGAGGCAGTTTATCGTGTCTGTGTAATGCATCTAAAGGAATGTTCACGGAATACAGTATTTGTACCAACTGGACAGAGTCCCTTGAAGATGTCACTTCCTTTAAATGTTCTGAATTCCATGGGAACCAGTAGTAATAATGTATGGATGACATCAATAGTAGAAAAATATTTTTGCAAGACCAATCTCTGAACTTTTCAACAATATGTGCCTAGCAAGATTCTGTTCACAATATTCACTATACCCTTATTCAAGACCATCAAAACTCTCTAATGAAGCAGGATCTCTCCAAGTGTTTGAACTTCAGCGATCTAAGGTTATATTAAAATCTAAGGTTATATTAAAGAGAAAAAGAAAGGGAAAGAAAACAGTATTCGTTACCCAAGATTTAATAGAGTGAAGGATCCTGATCAGTATTATATGACCCTTATTCAACTGCACGTACCTCATAGAGCACCAGTAGAAAAAAACATCATTATATCTCAACTTTGAGGAATACTTCAGACAAGGCAGTTTAAATAATATTCCAATCCAGGTCAAAATCAACCAGAATAGGCATGAATTTGGTCATGATGCAGAAGAAGTTGATCGAGCATGGAATGATATTCAGGAAGGAAGAGTTGGAGAAGATGCATGAGCAAGTGTAGCACCAGGAAGTGAAAATGAGCGAATGGAGGATGCAGAAGAAAAACAAAAGATCAATGATGATGATCTCAATGATGATAATCCAGAGTTAGTGACTACAAAGAAAACTGAAAACAAGATGAGAGCAATTCAGTATTTAAAGTCTAACGTTTCAAAGAAGGAGATTATGCAAAAATTAAGAGAAATGATTCCAAAACAAGAACAGATAAGGAAGTGGGCACATGAGTTATCTTGGAAATTAAAACCAGATCCATTTCATATGTTTGTAACTAGAGGGGCTGGAACAGGAAAGTCTCACTTAATCAAATGTATATTCCATGAAACATCTAGAATCTTAGCCAAAACAAATGAAAACCCAGATGAAGTAAATGTTCTCCTAGTTGCACCAACTGGTACGGCAGCATTTAATGTTGGAGGTCAGACTATACATTCAGCATTTTCAATTAGCAAAAATATAGAGATTCCTTATGTGCCTTTAGGAGAAAGTACTTTAAATACCATCAGAACAAAATATGAAAATCTACATTTACTTATAATAGATGAAATTTCCATGGTTGACCACAAACTCTGAACATATATCCATGGCAGACTATGTCAGATAAAACATTCAAAAAACCTTTTGGAAACATCTCAGTATTGGCTGTGCGTGACTTTTGCCAGCTACCTCCAGTGAGAGCTTCACAACTTTATAAAGCTAAAGAATCTCTTTTCCTTGACCTTTGGAAAGGTATCTTTAGCATTGCTACATTAACGGATGTCATGAGACAAAAAGATGATGAGAAATTTGCTTTGATGCTGAACCGACTCATGACTAATGTACGCGGGGAACCATTTAAGGATGAGGATTTAGAAATGTTGCAGTCTGTTAGCTACCAAGAAACTCCAGATAAAGCAAAACATGCTTTGCACATCTTTGCTACTAATAAACAAGTACAAACACATAATGATATAATGGTTAGAAAAATATGTAATGCCTGCCTTTTGTCTCTTGCTAAAGATTACACCAAAAGTGTTGCATCAGGAAAACTGAATGAGAGACAAGTGCCATCTTCTGGAACAGCAGATGATCTCCCGGACAGTATTTTTCTTGGAATAGCTGCAAGAATAATGCTTAATACGAAATCTGGACACAGAAGATGGTCTTGTCAATGGGGCCTTTGGGACAATCACAGGAATTGACAAAAAAGATGATGAAACAATAAAGGTTGTTTATGTAAAGGTTGATAATCCTGACAGTGGCAAAAACCTAATTGCAAAGACAGTATATTCAATACCAGGAACAGAAGGATCTGTAAAATTACTGCAAAAGAGGACCCACTTCACTACAAGAATGCTGTCAGAAAACAGCTACCACTAAAATTAGGATGTGCTCTACTATCCATAAAGTGCAAGGGATGACTTTAAAACAGCTGGTTGTGTCATTAAAGAGTGTCTTCCAAGTAGGGATGGCTTATGTTGTGAGTATAATTGATTTTGATCCGAATGGAATCTACTCATCTCAAGAGATAAAGACTTGCTTGAAATCCATGCCTAATATTTTTCCAGAAACAATTGGTAATAAATTGAAACCATTTTCTGTTGTACTGCATAATACTGAAGGAATCTTACCACACATTAATGACATACAATCTAGAAAGCTATTCACATCAGCTTTTACTGAGACATGGCTGGATAGACATTACATTATACCATCATCATTTTTAACCGGAACACAAAGTTTACACTTGTAATCGAGAATCGGCATATACAGCTAATGAACAACCATTCCAGACCTTGACATTCTCACACGGTGGTGTTGAAATATTTGTTAAGGACAGCATTCAACAGACAGCAGTAAATATACATGTGGACAACATTGAATGTACCATTGTCAAACTCCAGATACCTCATCCAGTTTTGATCGCTGTAATTAATCGTCCACCTGTGTATCCCGTACAGACATTTGCCTCAAAACTGAAAAAAATTGTTAACAACTGTTGCTAAGGAAGAGGGAGAGGTACAAGGAAATTGATTTTTGGAGACTTTAATGACAATATGTTAGTCCAACATAGCCATTTTCGTGAAATATTCCACATGTTTAATTATCAGCAGCATGTAAAATCTCCAACTACTGAAGCTGGAAGTTGTTTAGATTTGGTGTGGACTGATGCTCAGTTGACCACAGATATTGCAGTTAATGTCTCCTATGGTTTTCATGATGCTGTTGAAATTGCAGTCAAGTTCCATGATTAGTAGTGGTAACTATATCATCTCTTTTATATTTTATTTATTCATCATGCTGTAAATTCAAAAATATAGATAAATTATAGTATTGAATTTTTTTCAATAAATACATGATTTTCAATAAATATCCAGATACTTTTGCATTTACAGCATATATAATGTTAAGATACATGTATAACAAAATGCATGACAAATCACATACATCATTTGCATATACTTAGAGCATATTCCTTTATTTGTTGATTTGTTGAATATAGCAATTACTCTAGTGATAAAGGAAACAGTGCTTTCTGCAATACATAAGTCTTACGCTTACTGCAGTGTACAGTTTAACTTGGATGCTTTGAACCCCATATATATCTCCAACACAATTGAATATCTCAAACCCTTTTTGTTATTCTTCATTCAAATCTAGACATTGCTCCAACTCAATAGCTCAACATTTCCAGCTTGAACTGTTTTAATTGGTCCCTCTTGTGTTCGAGCAATTGAAGTTCGACTGTACTTAGATTCGTTTGGGGACATTTGTAATGCTCTGCATTACGGTAATAAATATTTTTCAGTGAAATAATATGCGTTGAATAAACATCAATCTCATGTAATTTATAAAGTCCTTGACGAACATTCCATTTAAACAAATACGAAATTGATTTAATGTTACGCATCTCTATTAAACTGAACGACTTAACAAAGCATATTATTCCACTATATAATTATAACTTGACTAATAATGAATTTTCATTGGCCAAGACTGGCACACGTGACTGTGAACAAAACATCGTGTCTCCCGCTGAACGTCGTGTCCAAATATCATATTCCCCTCATTCGAAATTCTCTAGATGTTACAAGAGTTATCATAGTAAAGAGGTGTTCCGGGTTAACATGGTTAACTGTCGCCTAGCCGAGAGTTTTTACTGAATAATAACGGTTCTCAACAGCACAGTTTTAATTATTTTCATTTGTGTTGTTATGTCAATTTCAAAAATCAATAAAACAAATTTATTTCAGCAACGACAATGCCTTTTCTTTCTGTAGTGTACTTTTAGTTCTTGGGTTCTTATTACGCTATTATATTTTCACCGATCGATGTCATAGATGCAGCGGCTTTCGAATATAGAAGGATGCAGACGGAGTTTCAAGTAAAAAGGATTCCAGACGAGTTTTTGCTAGTTTTTTTTGTCAATTTTGCATGAATTCTTCAAGATCATGGAAAAAATTTCAGATAAGATGGCTGGGAGGCAAAACCACTTCTCGATACAACCTTCAATCATTTGAACATATTAAACTTAGTGGTGGAATAAAATATTTATTTCCCATGCATGTGGGAGATATGAAGATTTGTTTACCCTTGGGAAATCATATTTCCCTCAGGCGATGCCTTCGGGAAATATGATTCCCTCGGGTAAACAAATCTTCATATCTCCCACATGCATGGGAAATAAATGTATAGTGTGAGCCTCTACAAATATATTGATGTGTCAAAATTAACGAAAACACTCAAAAACGTGCAATAACTAAATACCGAAGTTACTTCAGAGAACAAATAACCAATATATCTTGAATGTAAAGCCAAAATCAGCTAAGGGCAAAGCTGTTCACGAGGGAGATACTCCTTAGTTTTCAACAAAATTTACAAAAAAATTAGATATTGCAAGGTTCCACATAAATCGGCTTTCGGGGTCAGCATCGAAGTACTGACTATTGGGCTGGTGAATACCCTCGGGGACTAACAGTCCGCTAGCAGAAGCATCGACCCAGTGGTAACAAATAACTAAATACGGAATTTACTGTGAATTTGTTTTCTGCATATGCGCATTTCGACAACTTATGTTTTTTCGGTGATAAAATACACGTTTGGAAGACCATAAACTCAAAGATGTTAAAACTGATAGAGGACAAATAACCAATATGATCTAAATGTAAAGCCGAAATCAGCTAAGGACAGAGCTATGCATGAGGGAGTTACTCCTTAGTTTTCAACAAAATTTACAAAAATTCAGATATTGCAAGGTTCTACATAAATCGGCTTTCGGCGTCAGTACCGAAGTACTGACTACTGGGCTGGTGAGTACCCTCGGGGACTAACAGTCCATCAGCAGAGGCATCGACCCAGTGGTAACAAATAACTAAATACCGAAGTTACTGTGAATTTGTTTTCTGGATATGCGCATTTCGACAGCTTATGTCTCTTAAGTGCAGATAAAATCTGAACGTTAATAAGTCGAAACTGCACAAAATGATTACAGTTCCTGAGACGATAATTTACAATATTTCTATTTTTTAAAATTAAACAAAAAGTTGTCAAGTTAGAGCTTGCCATGTAAACATTAGCCTCACAATTGGCGAATAAAAATGCAATTAAATTGAATAATAATGTCCAAATAACTCTTGCAAAAAGTACACATTTCATCGAAGGATACAAATTGTGAAATCATTACGCCAAACGAATGGTACAAATTTTGAAGTGAATTCATCAAATGGTTTTCATGTGGGAGTACGATTATAAACACGGACAGATAGACGGATGGATGTACACTCGGACATCTGTATACTATAACGTGTCCGTCTCTACACGTGTGTAAATGATCATAAAGTTTCATACTTCCATAAGAATTTTTTGGATAAACATAGAATTCTTTTGGTAATGGACAGTTCACTAGCGTCATATTTGTGTCAAAATATTTTTTATCTTCCCATTTTATTTTAGTGAGTCAGAAAATCTGTGAAACATGAGAATTTTTTTTCTTTGGCTTTATTGAAGTCATTATGTTGATCATATGAAGCAGTTTGTAGACAGCGCTTTCTACGGCGACACCTATTAAAAATCTATCATATCGTCCTTATCGTTCTTCCTTTTTGCTCCTTTTAAAAACACATATTGAAAAAAAGCATTTAAAATGGAGATAATTGATAATGTATTGTAAAAATAATTATATTCCCTACATTTTTGAATGAAGATTTTTAGAATTACAAGAATCAAAGTCCGAGGTATCCAGATCAAGAAAAAAGACCAAACACACACGACTATCTCAAAATTCGTAAACAAAACAGATATTACATTCAGTAAGGCAATAATACTGTGAACTCCATTAAAAACGGAGAATAACACCAGATTCTCCTCAAGGTTAGTATGCTCACTCCGTTTTCAACATTCGTCACACTTTCAGTTTGTCTAGAACAGATAGGGACTTCCATACTACACATTTGTTATTGAATTCAATAGGTGCGAGACTATTTATCTATACGTGTTACTTACTTATTATTTTTTTTATAACAAACATAATTTACAAATACAATTTACATGCATGTAATTAATTTGGTGACAACTATGAAAATATACAAATAATTGACCAAGAAACCATGCATCGACATGTTATCATTACTTACAAAACAACAACAACAGAACAAAAAAAAAAGACAAAAAAAAAAACGGCGGCATAAAAACTCGTCAACTGACATATCTTTTAATATGAAAATATGGCTGGTGTCAATTTTTATGTGTCTACTTTTTGTGGAAGAAACAATAGGCCCGGATTATAAAAAATATATATCAATTATTTTGATGCATTACTTAAAGAAATTATTAACGAATTAACTGTACTTTATGGTGGTACATTTAGGACACACAAAATTTTATTTTTTTTATAATATTATGTCGAGCGCTCGACTTATTATGTCGATCGCTCGACTTATTATGTCGAGCTGTCGACTTATTATGTCGAGCTCTCGACTTATTAAGTCGAGCGCTCGACTTATTATCTCGAGCTCTCGAACTATTATGTCGAGCGCTCGACTTATTATCTCGAGCTCTCGACTTATTATCTCGAGCGCTCGACTTATTATCTCGAGCTCTCGACTCATTATGTCGAGCTCTCGACTTGTTATCTCGAGCTCTCGATTTATTATGTCGAGCTCTCAACTTATTATGTCGAGCGCTCGACTTATTATGTCAAGCGCTTGACTTATTATGTCGAGCGCTCGACTTATTATGTCAAGCGCTGGACTTATTATCTCGAGCTCTCGACTTATTATGTCGAGCGTTCGACTTATTATGTCGAGCGCTCGACTTATTATCTCGAGTGACCGACTTATTACGTCGAGCGCTCGACATATTTTTTTTAATTTCGGATTCTTTGTAGATTGAAATGATATTTAATACATTTGTAACCTCGTTTAAATGACCCGACACTTGAGCCAGGGGATCAGGGACTTCCTCCGTGTACAGAGCTGCTTCGGGGGGGGCATCGCCTGTGGTTTATAGGGAAAACCTTGTCGCTGGCGCCGAGGTAGAAAGGGTCACGCTCTGTGAAGAATAAAAATCCCTTCTATATATTTCGGTACTGAAGAGTATACCCATTTTCCAGTGGAAGTCGAAAATCGTTGCCCGGTTGTCCCTTCCACCTTGATTCTTTCTGTTTTCTTTCAAATTAATGTTTGAATTGAATATAACTTGTTCTCGTCCTGATATAGCTAAAATATTGCTAAGTGGATAGAAAGAACCAAGGCGGGAGGGACATCCGGGCAACGAAATTGGAGAAGGGAAGGGTTGGAAATTTAGGCTCTTATACGGTCCCAATGTATCATAATATATAGAAGGGATCTTTATTCTGCACAGAGCGTGGCCTTTTTCTTTGCCTATAGCTGTTGGTGGCCGGGCTTTCTGTATTATGACCCTGTTGTCAAACATTAATCTGAAATTAAGGTGGGAGGGACAACCGGGCAACGATTTTTGACTGCCACTGGAAAATTGGCCTACTCTTCAGTATCGAAATGAAGGAATATTTATTCTGCAAAACAGAGCGTGACCCTTTCTATCCCATCGCCAGCGATAAAGTATTCCCCTATCAACCACGGAGAATGCCCCCCAGCAGCTCTGTACACGGAGGAAGTCCCTGATTCCCTGGATAAAATGCCGGGTCATATAAACGAGATTACACATGTATTAAATATCATTTCTATCTACAAAGAATCCGGAATTGGAAAAAAAAATATGTCGAGCACTCGACATAATAAGTCGAGAGCTCGAGATAATAAGTCGAGTGCTCGACATAATAAGTCGAGAGCTCGACATAATAAGTTGAGCGCTCGACATAATATTATAAAAAGATAAAATTTTGTGTGTCCTAAATGTACCACCGTAGTACTTCGGTATTTTGTTTTTAATATTAGGTGAACAATGCTAAAGGTTTTTTTTTTTAATGTTGTTTCCGAATTTGAAACACACTTTTAAAGAGTCAATTTGTTTATGTTTAAAAATTATAGATTAAAAACTAGAGACATAAATGTTCAAATACATGCATGTGTTGCAAATGATAATCATAAGTCGAAAATGAACATGCACTTTCAAACCTTAAAAACTGTAAATTTAGTTATGATGTACAAGTGTTTCAATGAGTAACCACTCATCAGCAGCATTAAAATCAAATAATATGGACAGCCATACTCCAAAAATAGTAAAAAAAACTAGTACCCATTACCAAAAATATAAAAATAGGAATCAAAATCCAGTCCTTAGGACATCCACTAAGTGCCATACACGGAGTGAAGTCGTAGCATTTGATAGGTCGTATTCACTCCGGAAACATATTATGCCAAAAAATCAATTCATCAATACCTTGAGACGGAATCACTGATAAATTAACACTGTTGAGCTGAGGGTGATTTATATTTTATATATTTTAAGCGCTTCGGGTTATTTGTTTGTCGTCAATTAAAATCTAATTGTCATGAAGGACAAATTATAAGTGTGCTTCAGTTTAATAAATAGTTGTTTTAGGTGATATATATATTTATTTCAATATGTCAGGGATACAGTTATCCGTCTTACTGGTATTTCAGGAGATCGTTTCCGCCTTTAATTACACTAGAGTTCCTATCTCGAAAGTCCCGTATTATTCCCCAGTTGAAAATGCCATTGGTAATAAGTTATGCTTACTGTACTGATTTATTCACCGATTTATTAAAAATACTGAGGCTTCATTCCGTGTATTGTACTCGGTAGATGTCCTTGGTACTGGATTTGGCTTCCTATTTCGATATTTTTGGAAATGAGTACTCCTTTTTAGACTTCTTTTAGATTATGGCTTTCCAATTATTTGATTTTAATGCTGCTGATGAGAGGTTACTCCTTGAAACACGTGTACAGCATAACGAAATTTACTGTTTTTATGCAACTTCGGTATATTTTGTATTTATTCTTTTAAGATAAAGTCAGAAAACCAAATATCAAAAGAAATCCGGAAGAAGATGAATATCTCCAAGGATCGAATCAAATACAATTAATTTGTGCAGGGAGGGGAAATCCACAGCCATCATACAGCTGGTTTAAAGATGGTATTGAACTACTAAGCAGCAGTTATATACTTTTCATAACAGATGTTTTAACAAATAGCAGTGGAATTTACATATGTAATGCGTCAAATACTGTATTAGGAACAGAATACACAGAATCAACGAAAGTTAATATATCTATTGGTAAGTTGTCCTGTTCTTCGAATTTTTGAAATCAGATTCCTTCTCAATTCTCAAAGTCTACATTTCTTTAAATACTATGATTGTTGCGTAGAGTGATGATGACTTTGGTATACTTAAAATTTAAAAAAAAAAGTAACAAAGGGTAGATATATGTATAAAATAAACATGAGTATCCATAAAATCAAATCATCGTAGTAACAAATGAAAAATAATAAAAAAAATCTAAAACTTATGTAGTATTACTTTATCAAGAGTAACTTCTTAAACCATTTAAACGGTGAGAAATGTATTTCTCTAATTTATATCCAGTTTTCACATGTCCTGAACGGTGTGGAAACATTTGTTCTCCTCTCTAGAGAGGTGACAAGTTTCGTGAAATTTCCCGCCAAATTTATTCGGAACATAATCCTCTGTGTTTTTCATCCAGTCATTAGAGAAACAGTTTTTAAAACTAAAACACGTTAATTATGAAATTTCTCACATCTCGTTAAATAAATTTTGAAATGTTTAACAGCTCGGCAAGCCTCGCTTTCAAACATTTGCAAAATTTATTTAACTCGATGTGAGAAATTTCATAATCAACTAGTTCTCGTTATGGAAACTATATTTCCATTTTCAAATGTAACAGCAGATATATTCACGATATCTTTTCTTCTGCCAATCCTTGGTTTTTAGATCTTGTCGGCAATATTTAACCAAAAGAACTGAAACTTTATAACGCAAACAGTGATTCTATCTTTACTAAATCAATTATACTTGGGGTTCATTCTTTAAACTATCTATGTTTGTCTTTTGTCTTTAATTTGTGTTTCTCCTCTGTAGTTCCCTTGAGGAATATTGTAATTTTTTGCCCTTGTAGGTCTTTTCTTGTCTTGTTATCTCTTTTTTAATCTGATTAAAGGGCTTATAATAATGTTGTAATAACTAGTCCCTTTGCTTATGAGCAATAAAATAAGTGTAATTCATGTAATGATCTGATTTGACGTAAGAAATCTGTTCTAGACCTCGGATATTCTGGACATGGATGGCTTCTACTCCTTAAATTGATACAAAAAGTGTAAAATATTAATTTCTAACCTAAATTACACTGTAATTTAATACAAACGTATATTTTTGCATTCTTGTTATTTTCTGTTTTAGAAAATGAAGTTATCTTTTGAAACATTCTTCTAAAGCTGCGTCATTGAAGATATTTGAGCATATTCCTTAATTTGGTAAACTGGAGCATATTTAACACGACAATATAACCTTTGAGGCCGACGCATACAGTCGATATTCGGGATTCGGTAAAGAAATTATTTAGAAAACTCCTTCTTATAATATAATTAAACATTTCGGAAAAAAACGTAGAGCGGCGTTTTCAGTAAAATTTTTTCAAAGGTTCTGAAAATATCATGAAAGACATTTGTGTCAAAAAAAAATTCTGAAATTTGAGACAGTAGGCGGTACCTTTGTTTCTGTTAACATTCAAATGTACTGTAGTTAGCTTGATCAAAATTGTTTGATTGATTGATTGATTGAATATCGTTTAGCGTCTACTCAGCAATATTTCAGCTATATCAAGACGAGAACAAGTTTGTTAATAAATAATCACTTTGGGGTATGGAAAGGGTCAAAGGAAGGGAAATTCTGACTTCCACTGGAAAAGTAGGGTGAAATCGAAAAGGGCGGAGAATTTAGCCTTGTAGCCGATCACCTACGGACCACTCAAAAAAAGCTTGCTACAAGGGTTCTTTAACATGCTGGAAGCGTGGCATTTCTTCCAAGACGTGGACCTGAGTTTACATCCCATCCGAAAGATGGGTTGTGTATTTATTAATCCCGCACAACCACGGAATGGGTCCTATTTCTATATCCCGGGACCCTCGGGGTCAGCCCCCGTTTAGGAGGGGTCACACCCCGCAAGCCGGAGATACTAGGTCCTATTTCTATATCCCGGGGTTCCTTCTGGGTCCTCTGTTAGGAAGACTCATACTCCAAGCTCAGAGGATGCTGCGGGCCTATTCATAAGCCGGGACCGCGCACGGCCAAAATTGTTTGAAGCTAAACAGTTGTAGAAAAGATAATTCGTACGGGTTTTAGCGACTGTAAAAAATAGAGGAGAAGCATATAAAAAAAGTTTGAACATTAGCATCTTCTACGTTAGATTCAGTCGTAGTTATAGCGAGAGTAAGCTGTTGCGATCACTTTGCATTCGGGGGAGATAGTTTAAATATCGGACCTTATTGGAAAACATGATCAAAGATCTTCTCTTGAACTACTTGGAACAAATAGTCTTTTTGTGGTCCCTTTGAAAGGCTGTCATGGATAAAGCATCAACCTACTTTTTTTTGTGGTGTTTTATATTGTCGTTGTTGTTGTTTTTTTTTTCATTTTTGCAGGGGACCATCTAAAGACTATTGTGTTAGGTGCCAATTGTCGCAGTAATTTCAGAGAAGATCTTAAAATAAAAAGTTTAAGCTGGATGTACGACGGATGCAAAGTGATGGCAAACGCTCACCCTAGCCCTATCCAAATGAGCTAAAACACAAGGCACACACTCCCGTAGTTAACAGATAGAGATGTTTGCTCTATATACATTTCAGTTATGGTGTACTTGTTTTTGAGAGAATTTCTCATATGGATGCACTATCATTCTTTTAAATTTTGACTTTTTATTTTTTTTTTTTTTTGTAATTTGAAAATTGTTTTTTTCTGACCAGCTGTTTATTATGCCCATGTCTCATGATTTTATGATGGCAATTTTTATTACGATTGGCTCGATGAGTACCCTGTGGTTGTTTTGATGTTGTGATCGTCTTCTTCTAGTCTTTTTGTCGGGCAATGGATGACAGCGATAGTAAGAACACTTTGCCAGTTAAATTTATGTTTGTTGACGATCCCGCATCCATGTATCAAAGGAAAAAAGACATGGATGTAGCGTTGCTCAGCAATTAGCAATGAATTCCACTCAAACCGGTGCTAGAGGCCGTCTTGAACTTGCTATGAGGTATGAGTAATGCTCATTGTTGAAGGCCTCATGGTGACTTCAAGATGAAGAACAACAATGAAAATGTTGTTCCATTGCTTTTACCATGTATTTGTATAGATTTTGTCTTATGTGCATTTACTCAATATCCCTGAATTGTTAATCATAACTTTCTCAGCTAATCGAGATAAAATAACGGCAGTAGAATACCGAAGGAACAAAGGGGTGAAATTCACAAAAATCGAAGTCCAAAGACAAGGCAAAAACGAGAACACAGAAAACAATGACGTTAGACACATACAAAGCACAGAACCAGAAATTACAACATTCAGAACAAAGGCACTCACAGTGTGAACTCCAGTGAAACTGAGAGTGACATCAGGTGCTCAGGAAGGGTAAGCATGTCCTGCCCTGTTAACAGCACCCGTTACACTGTGAGTGATTCAATCCGGGAAAATGTCAAAGTCGGTAGTCAAAAAATATCACGATTTTGTCATGTTATTATTGAAAAGTTATCATCATAATTTATCAGGACAGCATTTTATGACGACGCTACGTGCTGGCGCTTAATTATTTTGACTTTTCACATAAAGTATCGCAATAATATGTTCGTTGTGTCTCCAATACACCCATATTATTATTACTTTTTACGATAATTAAGGATGTAGTAAGGTGAGAATTTAGAAATTCGTAAAAGTCATTCGTATTTCTCGGATTTTATTCATTACTACTGTGTGAAATATTTTGCTCCATTACACCCAATTTTTTAGTCATCCAAGAATTCAGTTAACAATGAAGGGATATGGAGTAAATGCAGATGACACAAAATCGCTACAAATACATGGTAAAACACAGCAATGGAACAACGCTTTTATTGTTGTTCTTCATCTTGAAGTCACCATGAGGCCAGTACCTCATTTAAGGCCAGTAAGCAAGATTTCTTTAGATTGTAGCTTTTCCTTCCAATCATAAGAAATCAATAAAGTGTCCTTGCTATACTAAGGTAAAAGTCCAAGAGAGCCTTTTCCCGCCATTTTTTAAAAAATGGAATAACTTGAAAGCAAGGTCCATAACCTATCGATATTTTTGCTGAATTAATTCCTTTATCAATGCTCTTTTGATTTATGATATCAATTTAAAATCGTAGGTTTATTGAATTTCACTTACTACATCCTTAAGTCGACTTTAAATTATCACAAAGACAAAAGTGAGTTCTGTTGTAATCTAATGTTTTGTTTCTTTCTTGGTTGTTTTACAGTAACAAAGATAAAGACAACCACCACTACAACAATGACAACAACTACAACGACACTAACATCAGGCAGTGACAGCTCAAAAGGTATTTTAAATGTCATGTTTAAAAATAAATTAAACCTTTACACGTATTCGAAAACCATTTTTCTCGAAACTAGTAACCATCCGATTTTTTTACGATAACCATGTAAAATTACAAAAAAGAGTTGATAGTTGTATATTGTTATCGTACCTTAATCGTTTGTCACCAAAACGAATGACAACTTAATCAAATGTATATCTGCACTGAAGAGACATGAGTTGTCGAAATGCGCATATGCAGAATCAAAATTAACAGTAACTTCGGTATTTAGTTATTTATTACACCAGAAAATCCTGGATCTATTCAAGTATACTGAAACGTTTAATTCTGCTACACAAACGTTGGATTTTGTAAGAGAAACCTGTAGAAGTGAATGCAGCAATTACATAAAAGCCAAATATCAACAGAAGAATTTCAAAAAGTCGTGCTAAATACATGTAATTGCCTTTATTGTATTTTTCTTAAACCTTTTGCCCTGTGACAATACATTCTTATATGGCTTACCTATTAGAGAATGGTTACAACAGATATTTTACAAGATAAGAATACTGAAAAGGGTTGTAAACTTAAGGTGAAGCAACAAATATTAACTCAGAAATTATTTTTCACAAATTCACATAATCATATTTGAAAATACTATATTGTGTCGTATTTGCATTGAATGGTGCATGTCGCAGCTTATTAAATAAACAGCATTATGGTTGTAAGGTCCTTTCTTAGAATTGCATCAAGGCATTATAAAGAATATGAACACTGTCCTCTTGAGAGTTTTAATAAAAACAGCAATATCTATGTTCTTTAACTTGGTAATTTTTTTCGTCATCCTTTTTTCTTACAGTACATGCAGTACCTATTTTTTTTATCTGAACGGATTAAAACTTTAATCTTTTATTCTTATACTTAAGAAAATTTAAAAGCCATTTTTATATTTTCAGTACTCACAATGGTTGTATTTTCAGTACTCACAATGGTTGTACAGCTGAATGAAAGTTCACAGTCACAAAATGATCGCGATGCAGGGGAAACCTTATTTTCCTAGAACTGAAAACTATATTTTTTACAGACTTGAATTCACAGACAAAGAATTCCTCTTAAACCGGAGCTAGGGGCCGTCTTGAACTTACTATGAGGTATGAGCAAAGCTCATTGTTGAAGGCCTCATGGTGACTTCAAGATGAAGAACAACAATAAAAGCGTTGTTCCTTTGCTTGTTTTTTACCATGTATTTGTAGAAACTTTGTCTCATGTGGATTTACTCCATATCCTTTTATTCACCTGGTACAGCACTGTCAAGAAAATCCAGGAAAGAAAGGATTTTTTTTTATATTTTATGATTATTATTTATTTTACTGTTGTTGATTGTCTTTTCAAATCTTGTTCTTACTATTTTTGTTTTTGTTTTTTTTTATCCGTTTTTGTTAGTTTTTATTTAATTTTTGTTTGTTTGCTTGTTTTTGTTATTTTTCTGGACTTATAAAGCAATGTCAAGAAAATCCAGGAAAGATAGGAATAGTTTGTTTTCTTCTTTTTGATATTTTAGTATTATTATCTATTTTTTTATTGTTGAATTTTCTTGACGTGTCAGTATCCCAAATGAAAGTGGACATTTTCAGCTAGATTCACGTCTGCCCGGATTTGACTACCGACTTTGACATTTTCCCGGATTGAATCACCCACAGTGTGACGGGTGCTGTTAACAGAGGAGGACATGCTTACCCTTTCGGAGCACCTGATGTCACTCTCAGTTTCACTGGAGTTCACACTGTGAGTGCCTTTATTCTGTATGTTGTGGTTTCTGGTTCTGTGCTTTGTGTCTGTCTGGCGTCATTGTTTTTTGTGTCTAACGTCATTGTTTTCTGTGTTCTCGTTTTTGCCCGGTCTTTGGACTTCGATTTTTGTGAATTTCACCCTTTCTTCCTTCGGTATTCTATTGCCGTTGTTTCTTTTCTTTGCTTGTTTTAACTATTTTTATTTTTGTTATGTCTTTTTCATTTATTTCTTTTTGTTAGTTTTTATTTATCTATTTATTTTTTTTTTCGGTTATTTTTCTGGACTTTGAACGAACACTATCAAAAGCCAGTTGAATGATTAAACTGATTTATATTGCACATTACATGTATACAGAAATAATATAAGAAAAAAAACAGACTTACAACGTGTTTCATATATTAGTAATAAATTTATAAATAAGAATAACAGCAAAATGCTCCGCAAAATTGTGAGGACATTACAATGTAGTGAACCACCTGAAAAATAACTAAAAGCATTTGTCCTGATTTGTAAAGACATTTCTATACATATGTTTGATTGAGTCGATTTTATTGCATATTTGTACAGGAATTTTGTAGCAAATGATTGATTTTAATAGTCGGTTTTATCGTATCCTCACTTTTCCTCCAGTCGGATTGTGTCCGGTAGCTGCTCAACAGCAATTGCTTTTGAAAGGTCATAGACATTGGAAGGAAAGGTTAATCTTACTTGTAGTTAAAATAAGAATCTTGTACCACAGTTTGGACAAATTGCAACTTTTTAAAACACACTAGGGAAAAAAGTTCTAAAACACATCCAACTTATTTCAAAGTTCTGTAGTGAGATATCTTTGCAAAATAGAACTAGATATCAATGTCGTTTTCAGTAGCTTTATGGTTATATGTAAAATCTTGATGTTTATCTATTTCATTATTTTTTCTACAGTCTCAGGCATCATCATACCAACAAACACAATTAAAATTCTGAAACGTGATGGAAGTACAGCTATAGAAGGTAATGCGTTAAAAAAGGTATCGAATATTAATATTGGAATATATATAAACACTTTTAAAGTACTATTTTTGCGGTTTCTTGAACTTGGACATAATCGCTGGTATTAGTTTTTTTGCAGTTTTTGGGAACAACAAATATTATAAGTATGCTATGATTGTATCTGAAATATACACGGGTATTAATCTTTTGTCAACCGCGAAAAAAGCTACAATTAGTATACCGCAAAAATTGCTATGCTTACAGAAGTTTGTTTCTTCTTTTAGAACAACAATGCCATCTTAGTTTAGTCAAAGTCTTCACCTCAGGTTTGTTTGACAAATAAAATGTGCTTCAGCATTTATTCACCTGATCTCAAACAACGGTCTTCCATCTTATCTCACATAACCTACTTCATTAGCTCCTGACATACTTTCTTTGTGATCGCATGTTTCACTACAGAATGCAATATGATTAGGCAATCGTGTGATGATATTTTTAAGAAAACTTTATCAAAAAGGATTTTAAATAAATGATTAAGTATGCTTTTCTATACCTATACAATTTTTATGCCTTTGCAGGAATTGTGTTTGGAGTAATTGCAGCTGTTTTATTAGTTGCCCTAATTGCCGTCGTGATAATATGCTGGAATATAAACAGAAAGATTAGGTATGTACAAATATTAGTTCACAATTATAAGACACTGAAGAAAGTCATTATTTTTAACAACTTTTATATATTTTACCGATATCGTTGCACAATCTTCTAGACTTAAATAATTATTTTGTTTGTGCTGCATTTTCCTGTATCGACGATCCGATATCCATTTAGTTTTTCTAGTTGGTAGCTTTTCTCAGACTATACATATAAGATGTGCAAGTTCTCATCAATTCCATTTTAACAGATTAAATAAATATCATCGGAAGTGTTCATCTTAAAATCTTTAAATCAGATCCATGTTAGTACCGCTGTAACGGCCTGAATTGTCTACTCTTAATTTAATTATTTTGGCCGTGCCGTTTTATATGACCAACATCGTCAGCTGTTCTCCGTTGTTTTGCAACATTTTTAGCCTAACCATTATTTGTTGTCATTGATTATCTTTTTTTATTTACAGGAGCTCAAATTTTTAGGCGATTTAATGAATGCGCACGTCTCATTTTATTTTTGGTCGTTCTTCAAGCATAATAAATAAAGATGAAAAGAAATATAGATGGCTTATCAGTGTCTTTCTTACGCAAACTCCATTTCCTCTTAAGTATGATTTTTGGAGAATATGTTTCTTGTCTTTTTAATTCATTCATATTTGCTGTTGTAAGCCACATGGTATGTTAGATATTTTCTCGACTCCCACGGTCAAGTTACATGTATATGATGTTGATGAATTTCCCTTGCAGATCAAAACTTCAAAACAATTACGATGATTTAAGACTTGGGCAATGTTCAGCCCAAGACAGCACAAGCACAGCATATGATGGAATTATCATAAAAAGTACATCTGATAGTTCTCAATATGAAAATCACGACAGTAAAGCTGTAACTTTTAACCGAGGTTCAACTGAACTAAGTGGTAATTACGGAAATCATAGGTAGGTTGATATAATTACTGCTGACATGTATATCCCCCGCAGATTAATTACTGTAAGGAAAGACCGTCCTCCGTGTTAAACTAACATAATTCTACGTGACATAAGACGTAAAAACAGACTTCATAAAAAGGCAAAAAAAAAAAATCGAAAATATTCAACGATCGAAAAACATTGTAGATCACGCATGTGCTGCGCGTACTCGTTAAATCCTCGTTATTCGACCATTCGTTGAATGTTTTGAGATAATCAGAATCTCGGTATTAGTAAAATATAGTGTTCATATGTTGCTAAACAATTTGCTAGAGCTTCCTTATATAACTAATAACTACATACCGAAGTTACTGTGAATTTACTTTCTGCATATGCGCATTTCGACAACTTATGTCTCTTCAGTGTAGATAAAATCTAATCGTTTGGTAGACCATAAACTCAAAGATGTTTAAAACTGACAGAGAACAAATAACCATAATGATCTAGATATAAAGCCAAAATCAACTAAGGACAGAGCTTTGCATGAGGGAGATACTCAAAACTTACAAAAATTTAGATATTGTAAGGTTCCAAAAATAATCGGCTTTCGGGTACTGACTACTGGGCTGGTGAATACCCTCGAGGACTTGCAGTCCACCAGCAGTGGCATCGACCCATATGAAAGATGTATATGAATAACCATAGAACTACTCCTCCAAGAAAATTAAGGGGAAACACTTAACGATAAGAACTCATGAATTCTATGGTCGCATTTGCGGGTTGGTTGACAAGTATAATGTTATAGATTCGCAACTTCGGACTGAAGTTTTACATTTATATAGTACCAATAGTAAGTGAGAACCGAACCGTCAATCAAAAGAACGAACAATCAATTGACAATGGCAACATCGGACACACTAAGAAACAAGGACACCAAGTCATTTCTTCAAAAAAATTTGACTTCTCCTGGTTGAGATTACACATTAGATAGATGCATGCATATGAATCATGAGAC
Source organism: Modiolus philippinarum (assembly GCA_002080025.1). NCBI lineage: Eukaryota > Metazoa > Mollusca > Bivalvia > Mytilida > Modiolidae > Modiolus > Modiolus philippinarum. The sequence goes on from MJUU01011708.1 coordinate 71,574, forward strand.
TTTAATTCTCTCAGCACACCCGAATTATTTCTGAGACATGGGGGAGATCATGCATCTAGGGTCTCAAAGCTATATCTGTTGAATGACATATGATATCTAAATGTCCGTATATTGCGCTTCATTTTATTTTATTAGTCCTTTAAGTGATTTCAAGATGAAAAACAGTAAATCAGATATTTGCTCCGTTGCAGTTGTCAGTACTTCGGTTCTGACCCGAAAGCCGATTATATTTGGAACCTTACAATATCTAAAATTTTGTAAATTATGTTGAAAACTAAGGAGTATCTCCCTCATGCATAGCTCTGTCCTTAGCTCATTTTGGCGTTACATTTAGATCATATTTGGTTATTTGTTCTCTATCAGTTTTTAAATATCTTTGAGTATATGGTCTTCCAAACATTTAGATTTTATCTGCACTGAAGAGACATAAGTTGTCGAAATGCGCATATGCAGAAAATAAATTCACAGTAACCTCGGTATTTAGTTATTTGTTACCACTGGGTCGATGCCACTGCTGGTGGACTGTTAGTCCCCGAGGGTATTCACCAGCCCAGTTGTCAGTACTTCGGTTCTGACCCGAAAGCCGATTATATTTGGAACCTTACAATATCTAAAATTTTGTAAATTATGTTGAAAACTAAGGAGTATCTCCCTCATGCATAGCTCTGTCCTTAGCTAATTTTGGCGTTACATTTAGATCATATTTGGTTATTTGTTCTCTATCAGTTTTTGAGTATATGGTCTTCCAAACATTTAGATTTTATCTGCACTGAAGAGACATAAGTTGTCGAAATGCGCATATGCAGAAAATAAATTCACAGTAACCTCGGTATTTAGTTATTTGCTTGGTTTTACCTTTATTGTTATGCAGATGTGTCTCAAAGTACCACTGAAGTACATTAATCAACGTCCCTGGTTTCAAATTTCCATTTTGGTTCACATTATGCTTACAATCGATATTTATTTATTTACAGGACTGGTAATAGTAACGAATATGCAAATGTCCATGCAGTTGGAGATTAAATCTTTTTGATGATTTAAATTTCACATCGACAAAAATCAATATAAACTGCATTATATTGATAATGTAAACTATAGATTGAAATAATGGCGGAACAAAAGTTTGAGGATTCAAATAACCGTTTTCAACGAATAATATCAGTATGGATAGTGTTTCTTTACTTCACATTGTATTTTTTAAGTTTATATTATTATCATTTTTTTATTATTTTCATTGATGGACTGATGGTCCTATACAGTGCTTTGGTGCTTGAAATAAATCAATTGTATTAAGAAACTTGCAATATCCAAATGCATGAAGTTTGATTCAAACTAAGATGTATCTCCCTCCTGCGTAGGTCTGTCTTTAAATAATTTTCATTTTTCTATTCAGATCATATTGGTAATTTGTTCTCTGTCAGCTTTTATGGTTTATTAATTTCCAAATGATTTGTTTTAATTTGCACTAGAAAAAATTGAGTTTAAGACTTGACCATACACAGAAACTGAATTCCTAGTTACAGTGTCTTGTTATTAATTACCATTTGACGGACGCCTCTCCTGTAGGAATGATAGTCCCCCTGAATGTTCACAAGCCTAAAAGCTAGTGTTTCCATGCTAGCTAGAAAAAGATTTTATCTAGAAACTTGCAATTAAAAATGAAACGATATCGGGTAAAACGTTTATGAAAATACGTGGTAAAACAAGGAATGGAACAATGTTTTTATCGTTGTTCTACCTCTTGAAGTCACCGTGATGAATTTTAATCACACCTTATAGTATGTTCAAGAAAATCAAAAGCGCAATTTTTGGAGGAATTCATATAACAAACCACAGGGAACTCATCGAAACAATTGAGAGAAAAAATTTCTGGTAATTTGTTTTCTATCCACTTTTCCACATATTTCAGTTGCTCATATTTCAGTTGCTTTGGTATAAATCGATTTTATTTCGAAACTTGCAGTATCTAAATTTATGAAATTTGTTTAAAAAACTAAAGTGGACCTCTCTCTTGCATGCATCCGTCCTTAACTGATTTGGCTTTTCAATTTAGATCTTATAAGTCATCTGTCTATTTAAAGCTTTTACATATATTTCTATTTATGTTTTTTCAAATGTTTTGATTAGATTTTCACTGAAGGGACATAATTTGTCGAAGGGGCTTTATGCAGAAACTTCCGTATTTCATTATGCAATTACAGCATTGCATTTAGGTCAATATATGGATTCATAGACCTGACTAAAATAACAATATTTGATACAGAGCAGTGATTTTAATACATAATTTATTGCTAATTCCTGGACAAATATGGTCTTAATTATATTATTATTCATAGAAATCAATTTTGCATCCCTTTCGAGCAAATGAAGACACACGAGAAGAAAGACCAACTTGATACTTGAATTGATTAGACGTTCTTTGGGATATATTTTTATCTTGCTTTTGTTTTATTTCCCATTTTCCGAAGTCGACAATAAGTATTATTACATAATGATTATAATAGTGTTAATCTATTGGATGAAACCTGTCACATGATATTCAATTAAAAATCGAATTGTCTCGCTTTCACTTTCACTTTCATTTCTCAGGTATGCTTAAAAACGATATTGACTCGAGAAATCGATTTTGAGAATCTACTTAAATGGCCAATGAAAAACAGACTTACACGGAGTCACGAGACTTTCGGCCAATCAGAAAGGCTGTATTATAAGTATGTTCGGAAAGCCCAACATAACAAATAGCAAAATGGAATTAGGCTAGCAGCAGACGTTTGTTATTCTGTGAGCCCATTAGAATCATTTTGCAACAAGTAGACAGCTATTTACAAATACCCGGAATGTGATTGAAATTGAGATAATGCGATACACAATCGGGGTATGCGTTTTAGCAATTCTGCAATTTTCATCTCAATTTCTAGAGCTTTAGTTAACACAGGGAATCAGACTGAGTCGTAGTAACACAAGGTAGGTGTTGTTCATTTATTATTTCCCTAAAAGACTTTAAGGACGCAAATTTCAAATTCTCATGATAATATGTCACGAAAAAAATCTAAACTTTGAAAAAGACGTGTAAATATGTTGCAGAATCAAGTAATTTTCATTACATGTTATATAAAATCAATGACAAATGTCATGAACATAAAATAATGTACTGATAGCTGCCTGATGCATTCATCTTTGTATGAAGAGATCGGAAAACACAACGAAAAGTAAATACAAATGTACAACTATCGTTGACAATTTTCCAAAATATGTTATCCTGAAAGAAAATTGTTGACAGACCTTAAAATTACCAAGTTAGCTGATTATTTTATAATAAAACAATTAGGGGTATTTTGTATCGGTTGATATGAGTTTTTATAGACCTAAGAATTTTAATATTAACCTCCGCCTCTGGCATCGGTCAATATCAATTGTTAGGTCTATTTAAACTCGTATCGACCTCTACAAAAGACCATAATTGTAAATAATCTACAAAACTTAAAGTACAGTGCTGTGCATCGTAGCCCTTACCGTTTGACCAACGTGAACGGATTTCTGACTGGACGTGAACGGATCGCTGATGGGAACGTGACGGGACGGGACGGCATGAATCGTTTCACGTCCATAACAGTTCAAGTCCAGGTATTCGTCATTTGACAAAACATTTCGTCAGTTGACGAGAAAGTACTCATCATTTAATGATGAGCAGAATAATCAATGAATTAATAATGAATTGAAATTTTCGGCCGATCCGACACGAATTCAATCATGATAACGGAGTTTTATATAACATTTATATTGACAATCACTTGGAACAGTCGGATTCTTAAATTTTACAAAAAAAAAAAAAAAAAAAAAAAAAAAAAAAAGGAAAGAAAGAAATCCGTAAATTGAAAAATAAATGGTCAAATTTCCTCTATTTTCATCAACACTCCGCAAATGAAGAAAACGATAACAAAATCTATCAGTTTTAAATAAGTAATCATTCATGGACTGATCAGATAGAAACTTTCCTTTCCAATAATATTTTGTTGAAAATTCCACCCGCAAAAAAAAACAATTTTGATTTAAAAAAAACATCTGTAAATTTTCATTTCAGTCATAACAATTGTACCCTCAGTGCGAAACTTTGCTTTTTCCCCTTTTTTTTTTAAATTCAATGAAAATGAGAAATTTGGATAAAAAAATAAATTATAAATTTTCATTTTAGTCATTACCAAAGTACCGGTCAGTGTAAAACGTTCTTTTTACACTATATTGTGTTCAGAATTCCATCAGAATTAACAATTTTAATTAAAAAAAACAATTCAAAGTCTTCATTTTAGTCAAAATTACCGGAAAGTGGAAACTTTCCTTTTAGATATCATTTTGTTCAAAATTCCAATAAATTTAAAAAAAAATTAATAGCAAATCAGTTTTTAATATTCAACTGAGTCATTGCATTAACACAAGTCAGTGCAAAACTTTCCTTTTTGTTCAAAATTCCATTTAATGGTCAATTTTTATATGAAAAAAATCACTTGTAAATCCTCATTTAAGTCCCCATTTTTACAAATTTTGTTTAAATCTAAAGAGTAATCTCTGTCATGGCTGAATTTTGGCTTCTCTATTTAGTTCCTTTTGGTTATTTGTTCTCTATCAGCTTTTACACGTATTTCGGTTGATGGACTTTTAATTGTTTTGGTTTCATCTGCACTAATGAGACATGAGAAATGCGCATATACAGAAAATAAATTCACAGTAACTTCGGTATTTTGTGATTTAGTCATAATGAAGTCCAGTGTGAACTCCAGTGTGAGACTTTCCCTGTTCAAAATTCTATCAAAATAAACAATTCTAATAAAAACAAACATATGTAAATTTTCATTTTAGTCATTAAAATGCACGCAACTTGAGAAACTTAGCTTTTACACATTATTTTGTTTAAAATGCCATGAAAATGAGAGATTTTGATAAAAAAAAATCACATGAAATTTTGCATTTTAGTCATTACAAAAGGACAGGTCAGTGTGAAACTTTCCTTTACACTATAATTTGATCAAAATTCAATATAAAATTAACAATTTGATAAAAAAAAACCTTTAAAGTTTTTTTTTTTCATTTCAAATGTACCTGTCAGTGCAAAACTTTTCTTTTATTTTGTTCAGAGTTCCAGTAAATTTAAAAATTTTAATAAAAATCAATTTTTCTATTCAATTGAGTCATTACATATACACAAGTCAGTGCATAACTTTCCTCTTACACATATTATGTTTGTCTCAAAATTCTATTAAATGGTAAATTTTAATTAAAAATCACTTATAAATCCTCAGTTTAATCATTATGAAGATGCCTGCCAGTGTAAAACTTTCCTTTTTAACATTATTATCAACATGAACAATTTTGATGAAAAAGAGATTTTACATTTTAGTCATTACAAATGTACCCTCAGTGCGATACTTTTCTTTTCCGCATAATTTTGTATAAAATGCCATGAAAATGAAAGATTTAATAAAAGTCACTTGTAAATATTTCTTTTTAGCCATTACAAAGAAACAGGTCAGTGCAAAACTTTGGTTTTACACATTATTTTGTTCGAAATTAAATGAAAATGAGATTTTTTAATAAAAAAATTACTTGTAAATTTTCATTTTAGTCATTACAAAAGTACCGGTCGGTGTGAAACAATGGCAGTAGAATACAGAAGGAACAAAGGAGTGGAATCTAGAAAAAATCGTCCAAAGACATGGCCAAAATGAGGACACATAAACAATGACAAGATACAAATCACAGAAATAGAAAACGCAACAATCAAAGACTGGGCACTCACAGTGTGAACTCCAGTAAAACTGAGAGTGACATAAAGTGCTCCTGAAGGGTAAGCATGTCCTTCTTTGTTAACAGTACCCGTCACACTCTTAGTTAAACCATTGTTGTGACGTATTCTTTTGTCTTAACTGTGGATTCTTTTTAAAGAATCCACGGCATCCCCTCTATTGTTATCTCCAATTTAAACATTATATACGTCCAGAGGGAAATGACTGTTTACTTTATTTCAATGCGAAGAGAATGTATGATTAAACAATTTTTTAATTCGAGTGTTGTAAAACCTTCATTAATCACGCATCATTGGATTTGTTTGTTGTTTTTTTTTTCTTTTTTTGGGGGGAGGGGGCTGCCATTTACACCCGAGTCGGGAGATATTTTGGCCTGCATGCAAAGAAAATTTGTTGGGCCAGGCTTTTTTTTTATTGACTGGATAAGGGCTAGATTATTTTTAACCAAAATTCTCGTCAGAGATTTTTCAAGCAAAAATCGGAACAAGATTTTTTTTCCTTAAAACGCCCGACCCCACCTGAAAGTCTAACTGATCCATGGTTTGTAGGTACGTTTCACCGACTACAGTTATATGTATATTTTAGACTCTGGCAATATCGCCATTTTCATTACTACCAAGTACAACTTGATTCAAAATATATATCGGATACCTTCTAGTTACAACATCTTTAAAAAAAACATTAAAGTATAAAAAAAAACGTTCTCGTGCAGTAATGAAAAAAAAAACGCATCTTTTGTGTTTACTGAAACTTTGTTAGAATTTTTGTATTTACTTGTTTAAATTAATAATGTAGGTTTCATAATTTTAAACAAATGTAAATCAAATAAAAAAAAAACAGCTTTATAGGCAGCCTTTACATCCATCTCCATCGGAATCTCTGAATGAGTGAATATGATAGTTTGTTTATGATGGAACTTTTTATTTTGTCAATAAGTAATAAAAGAGACGTGTCGAAAAGTACAACTAATAGTTACTCATTAAATACAGGCATTTTAAAAAATAAATTCTATGATGCGTATAATTCAACATTATATGTCTTTCTTTTTATACCCTTACTTTTATGGGGCGGTATATAATTATCCTGGTGTCTGTTCATCCTTTCATTCTTTATTCCGTCCGCCATAGGGATACACACTGTGTGGCGGCAACTCCTCCGAGACAACTTGGTGAAATTCAAAGAAACTTTCACAGAATGCCATTGTGCACCGGCTATTAAAATATGATTTGACTCTTTTTTTGGGGGGGGGATTTTTTACTGTCCACCATTGTGGTACACACTTTGTGGTGACAACTTCTTCTATACCACTTTAAGTGAAATTTAATGAAAACTACGCAGCATGTTCAGTACAAATCGCCATTGCGTACTAGCTATTAAAAATTTTGATTTGACTTAATTTTTTTTTTTTTTGGGGG
>MJUU01011708.1:79210-121378 GCA_002080025.1 Modiolus philippinarum
TTTTTTTGTTGATTTTTTTTCTTTATTTAAATTAAATTGGGGAGTGGGTGTAACAGGGTATTTATCCCGTCAGCGTATTCCTTCCTTATGGAAAAAAATGCACTAGTGTAGAATATCCACAATATCTCGTAAACCAATCACAATGACAAACTAGAAAAATGTGAGCAAAGCTCACTAATATCATACCCCTGCTCCCCCTATAAAAATCAAATCAAATTTGTAAATAGATGATGCACAAGGGCAATGTATACTTAACATTCTGTGAAAGTTTCAAAGAATTTCGTCAAGTGGTCTAGGAGGAGTTGTCGCCACAAAGTAGGTACCCTATGGAGGTAGGATGAACGGACGGAAGGACACCATGATCATTTTATACCGCCCGCTAAAGCAGGAGCATAATGCAGTACTGACCATGACGAAATAAACCCCAAGGTAGAAATATAATAAATTATTTATATACCCGGTAATTTTGTACTTGGGAGTAATGAAAATGCCGATATTGCCAGAGTCTAAAATATACATATAATTGTCAGCTTTGGTGAAATACACACTAGAATTCCTATAAAACATTATTCTTAAATCATTTAGAGCCTGAATATTTCATATTTCCCCTTAATATTTAGGGGGAGGGGTGCTGATTTTGACATTTCTGAACCTTCAATACGTCTGAAACTAAAATGTTTGCACTAATTTGTTGCTTACATATCATAAATCATTATTACATCGGGAATTATTAAATATATATTCAGATTTTTACGACCATAAAGTCAGAAAGTCGAAATTGTGAAAAAATCTAAAATTCCGAAAATTCCCATTTTTCAAAAAATTTATACCGAAAAACCAAATTTTATGGATGTTAATGGTTTTATTTTCCAACATTGTATCACAAATGATAAGTTAGGCATAAAAACTAGATCAAATGACGAGGGTTGTTGATCTGAAAGGAATTAACAGTCTAAAATTGTCATTTTCTCTACTTTTTTGCAAGAGGAGGGGTACATTTTTTGTATCCCCAGATCATAAAATTGACATAAAGTGCCCAAACTTTAATTCATTGTAAAAGGAATAAGCTTTAATTTGGTACAAAATTTCAGTACATATTACTTATCATTAAATAATTATGGAGCTTAAAAGAGCTAAAACGAAAATACAAGAGTTTTTCGTAGTGTATAAAAGTGGCCCTATACTGTCTATGCATGCAGGTTATGTTCGTTTTAACATGTTTTATTTTGAAGAGGGGATATGGGAGAAGTGAAAAAATCGGTCTAGATGGGAAGTGGGGGGGGGTGCACGGAAAGTAATTTCAGCCCATGGCCTAAAAGGGTTTGAATTCAGCCATGGTTACATATTTTTGCGATTTTTTTTTTAAATTGCAAATGCATACACTTGCAAAACATACAGTTGGGTGCTGACGCAACATTCCATCCAAGTGCACTCCAAAAGAGTTCCTTGCGTGCACTTCGCGTGCACTTGAAAGTGATTCCATGACAGCCTAGAGTGAACTGTGACCACTTTCAAGTGCACTTGAAAAGAAGATGCGATCGCGGGAGTGATCGCAAAGTGCACTTGAAGTGAACTTCGTGGCAGCTTTGGATTGCTCTTAACGATTGGTCAGTTCAAAACACGTGATATTAATATTACGAAATTAACTTTAAGCAAAAAGTATGAAAACTTGACGACTTCATTCTCTTTTTCATATATTTTTGATAATAAATTAAAACCAAAATGCTATTATAAATTATTATGAGCGTTGTTTTGTTTTATATATACATTCCACGCTTACGTCACATTATATTCTTAATAAATCTTTCAAAAAAGGGTATTTTATCGAGGCCTATGTTCATGCTGGAGACATTAAATTCATATGTAATTCAAATTTCACTTTGTCAAAAATTAATCCAAAAGTTTAAAATATTATATGTTGGTGCTTATTTCAATTGTTGCGACACAACATTTATATGTATTTTTCTCAAAATTACCTACTAAGATTGAAATATTTTGCATTTTAGCTTTTTCCTTTCTCGCCATACAAAATTTATGTATCTTTTCTCAAAAATGTATTCAAAAGTGGTAGATATTATATGTCGGTGCTTATTTAATTGTCGCGACACGACATTAATATGTATTTTTCCCAAAAATACTTTATAAGACTGAAATATTTTGCATTTTAGCTTTTTTCCTTTCTTGTGATACTAAATTTATACATCTTTTGTTAAAATTGACCTCAAAAGGGGGAGATATTATATGTCGGTGCTTATTTTAATTGTCGCGACACAACATTTATATGTATTTATATGTAAAATTACCATATAACACTGAAATATTTTGCATTTTAGCTTTTTGTCTTTCTCGTGATACCAAATTAATGCATCTGAGATATTATATGTTGGTGCTTATTTCACTTGTCGCGAAACAACATTTATATGTATTTTTCCCAATATTACCTAACAAGATTGAAATATTATGCATTTTAGCTTTTTTCCAGAAGTGGGAGTGATTAGATGTCGGTTTTTATTTCAATTGTCGCGACAGAACATTTAGATGTATTTTTCCCAAAATTACCTTCTAAGATTGAAATATATTCCATTTTAGCTTTTTTTCCCTCTCGTGATACCAAATTGTTGCATCTTTTGTCAAAAATGAATCCAAAAGTGGGAGATATTATATGTTGGTGCTTATTTCAATTGTCGCGACACAACATTCAATGTATTTTTCCCCATAATACTTTATAAGATTGAAATATTTTGCATTTTAGCTTTTTTCCTTTCTCGCGATACTAAATTTATATATCTTTTGTTAAAAATGACCTCAAATGTATGAGAAATTATATGTCGGTGCTTATTTCAATTGTAGCGACACAACATTTATATGTATCTTTTCCAATATTACCTTATAAGACTGAAATATTTTGCATTTTAGCTCTTTTCCTTTCTCGCAATACCAAATTTATGTATCTTTTGTCAAAAATGAATCCAAAAGTGGGAGATATTATATGTTGGTGCTAATTTCAATTGTCACAACACAACATTTATATGTATTTTTCCCAATATTACCTTATAAGATTGAAATATTTTGCATTTTGGTTTTTTTCCTTTCTCGTGATACTAAATTTATACATCTTTTTGTTAAAAATGACCTCAAAAGTGGGAGATATAATATGTCACTGGTTATTTCAATTGTCGCGAAACAACATTTATATGTACTTTTTCCAACATTACCTTATAAGACTGAAATATTTTGCCAAATTTATTTATCTTTTTTCAAAAATGAATCCAAAAGTGGGAAATATTATATGTTGGTGCTTATTTCAATTGTCGTGACACAACATTTATATGTATTTTTCCCAAAATTACCTTATTTAATTTTTTTTTTAAATATACCCTTATAAAAAATTTCTTTGAAAGGATGTGATAAAGTAAAATATTTTTTAAATTGAGTTATTTTATTCATTTGTAAAGATGTAGTATAAACCGCATAATGAAAATCTGACTTTTCAAACATATATTCATGTAAAGATTTACAAAAACTTATATCGCGACATGTAAAACTTCTTTGAAATGGTATGATAAAGTAAAATATTTAAAAAAGTGAATTATTTTGGTCATTTGTAAAGATTTAGTATAAACCTGACTTTTCAAACATATTTATGTAAAGATTTACATAAAGCTATATCACAACTGGGATATATTAGTCCCAGATCACAACATATAAAACCAACTACTTCAAAAGGATATAATAAGTTAAAATATTTAAAAAAAATTAGTTATTTTAGTCATTTGTAAAGATGTAGTATAAATCAGATAATGAAAATCTGACTTTTTGTCATTTATAAAGAATTGGGTTAATGGGGTATACACGGGAAGTGCGACTTGCCATTTTAAGCGAGTTGAGGCAATAAAATCGTTGAAAAACGGATCTGAGACTGGAATACACGTTCTTATAATTCTATACGACTGCCGTTTTCATTTTTGTAGCGGGACTATATTATCTGACATGTTTTATAATTTATATATAACTGCATTGGTATTTTTTAGCATAAGCTTATCAAAAAGAACGCTACGTGGAAATAAATTTTTATAACCTCAGCTATCGCTTATAAAAAATGCGACCTAACTATATATATATATATATATAAGATAACCTCGTTTTAAATAGTGATCCTCGCGACAGCTTTCAAGTGCACTTGAAGTTCACTGGTGAACGCGAAAATACCTGTCATGGAATAACTACCTATTCCAAAAAAGTGAACTTCGCGACAGCTAAGAGAACGCGAAGTGCACTTGAAAAGTGAACTTTAAGTTCACTTTAAGTGCACTTTTTGGAACGTTGCGTCTGCACCCATCTGTAGGTTTGAAAATTATGGACTTCTTTTAATTATCTCAATGTTTAATGGCATGATTTTTATTCGATTTCAATATGTTGACTATATTTAGTATCTCGGTCGGGTCCAGTTTCAGTATCGAACAGTATCAAAATCGCATTTAAAATTAGTTTGATCATCAAAATTATGATGTATTCTTGGCGTTTTGATATCATTTTCTACACATATGGATACGGCATAATATGTTTTTTACGGCTTCCCAAACATTTGAAGATATACAGCTAATATCGTTTATGATTTTGTCGGAGTAAAAATTTAAATTTCATTTATTTTCAAACCAGAGACACGGTTTGGTTGCATTTAGATTGTTCTTTTAGATGAAGTATCAAACAGAATTCAACTACCTGTAAAGCTGTAAGCGTTATTTTGGTTTAAATAGTCCAGTCAATCTAGCTCAAATTTGGCAAAACCTCAAACTAATTGCAACAGAAAGTATTTTAAGTTTATTTGTTTATTTAATGTATTGCCTTTAACTTATAAAAAAAATCGCACACCATATTCAAATGGGAAATTGTCCATTTTGGGGTAAAAATATCGTTTTCTTAAGAAAAATTGCGAAAAACTGGAAATTGTAGAAATAATCCACTGGTCAGTACTAAGAAAATACATTTTGAAAATATTTGTTTAACTAAAGAGTAGTAATGAAAATATAAATACTTGGTGAAAAAAATCAAATAAAATTTTCACATTTTTGGGTAAAGATGTGTTTTTTTTAAAGATAAATCGCAGAAAACTTGAAATTGCAAAATATCCACAGGTGAAAGGTTAGAGAAAATATATTTTAAAGATTGTTTAATCAATAAGTTGTTAAAAACATATAAGTACAAATTCAATTTTTTTTTTATTATTTAAAATTGAATCTTCACCCTTTTGGGGTAAAATTGGGTTTTTTAAGAAAAATCACAAAAAACTGGTTATCGAAAAAAAAATCCACAAGTGAAAGGTGGAAGAAAATATTTGTTTGATTAATAAAGCCTTATGAACATATAACTACAAATTCAAATATATAAAATTGAATTTTCAAAAGTTTTGGGTGAAATTGGGGTTTTTAAAGAAAAATCGCAGAAAACTGGAAATTGCAGAAAAATCCACAAGTCAAAGGTAAGAGAAAATATTTGTTCATTTAACGAGTTGTTATGAACATATAAGTACAAATTCAAATATTCGAAATTGAATTTTCACAATTTTTGGGAAAAATTTGGGTTTTTGGAGGAAAAATCGCTGAAAACTAGAAAACGCAGAAAAATCCACAAGTCAAAGGTTAGAGAAAATATTTTTAAAATATTTGTTTAATAAATGAGTTGTTATGAACATTTAAGTACAAAATCAAACATTTAAAATTGAATTTTTACAATTTTTTGGTACAATTGTGTTTTTAAAAGAAAAATCACGGAAAACTGGAAATTATAGACAAAATCCACAAGCATGTATATTTTGAAAATATTTTGGTAACGCTAAGAGTTGTTTAATTTACAAATTATAGCATTCTCAGTTATTTCAATAGAAATTTCTCATTTTCGGGCAATATTTGTTCTCTACGTCAAGCTTTTTAATACTATAATGTCCAGAGGGGATGTGGAGTAAAACATTAACCATTTTCAGAAACATTACTAAAACTGGAAACTATGACAGGGTAATCGATTAGGTAACGAATTATAACTCCGTTCACAGAGACTTGCTCCTGGCCTAGGAAATTTTTTTTTTACTATCAAATATGAATATCCAATCTATATATTTACTTCCAATGTTATTTCTTTCTGGGACAAATGTCACCTTGTCTGCAACCTCATGCAATTATCTAAAGTTTTTGAGATGACAATAATTATCAAAAGTCGTCCGGAACGTATTGTCATACAATAAAGTAAGTGAGAACCGAACCGTCAATCCAAAACGAATAATCCAAGGACAATAAATCTACCATTGTGGCGTTATAATAAAAAAAAAGTCAACGTTTTTTAAATTTGCTAAACGCCATTATAACTTAAGTACATGTGTTGTGATAATGACTAAATCCTTTAAAATTTGACTTATCGAAATGTCGAAAAGATCAAAGAAATATTGCATTTTCAAATTTTCATCTTCATAAAGCTGACAGATCGTAAACTATCAAAAGTTATGCACGAATTTCGATATTTTGGGCGTAGCTGTTACATCTTACTGAGAGGTGTTTAACGTCCTTGACAACCTTTGTAGGTCTCGCACGGACGATGTTACATGAAATGTTATTAATTCCCCTGCTCTCAGCCTCTTTGTTGAAATATCTTGAAAGATCACAACATTCTTTGGATATCACTGGAACATGATTTCGCTCAAGATTGTTCTTATGAGTGATTGACAGAAATCTGAGACGTAGCGGTCTGCTGCACAGCATTGGTTTATATTGTGCCAAATATCTGGTTCAAAGATATTTGCCCCCCCCCCCCCGAAGAAACCCCGGGGTATAGAAAGAGGACCTATTATCTCCGGCTTGCGGGGTATGACCCCTCCTAAACTGAGCTGACCCGAGAGAACCCCGGGATATAGAAATAGGACCCATTCCGTGGTTGTGCGGGATTAATAAATACACAGCCCATCTTCCGGATGGGATGTAAACTCAGGTCCACAGGTTGGAACAAATGCCACGCTTCCTGCACGTTAAAAAACCCTTGTAGAAAGCTCCTTTTGAGTGGTCCGTAGGTGGTCGGCTACAAGGCTAAATTCTCCACCCCTTTCGATTTCACCCTACTTTTCCAGTGGCAGTCCGACTTTCCCGTCCCATGACCCTTTCCATACCCCAAAGTGATTATTTATTAACAAACTTGTTGTCGTCTTGATATAGCTGAAATATTGCTCAGTAGACGTTAAACAATATTCAATCAATCAGTCTTAGGCATTTGTAACATACGAATGCATGTATATACATACAGTGTCTAATATAGTGCTCTATCTACAAGCAGAGGATTGTTTTAGATTTTTTTAATTTGTACTTGACTTTTCTATTTTTATACGACTTTTTGATTTCCTAAATTACCATAATACACAATTTTCCAGAATTTCCACACTTTGACCTCGCGTTTTTCCACGCTTATGCAAAGGGGAGCAACTCAAGAACGGACAATAGCGCCGGGTTTCCAACATAAACAAACCAAGATGTAAGAATGATTTTCTCTTGATCTGTACTGTTTTCAAACGTCATCTATGGGGAACTATTTTAAAAAAGTATGACCCATTTGTGTCTGTTTACTTTGTTTGATATCTTAATAGATTTCATATATCAAGATGCTGATCAAGGGTTTATTCGGTAAATGTAACAACTTGTCCGGTGTCACGTGAACTTGATTGAGTGAAAATTTTAAAGAATGGAAACAAAGTGATACTTGGCAAATTATCTATTTCACAGTTAACGCCATGATCTAGCTGAAATATCGCTAAACTTGGTGTTCAACATCATCCAACTTACTAAACAACCAACCAACAAACCAATCAATCAATCAATTATTCAATCAAGTTAAGAATGGTTCGTAAATGACAAATAGGGAATAACCTTCATTTCTATGAATTGGAGATAACTTGTATAGAAATAATCGAGGTATTTCACCATTTATTCACAAATAAATTTGGTGAACACAATGTTTTCCAGGCAAATCAAAAGCAATTATATTAGCTAATAATTTACCTAATAAAAATATAGATATATATCTGATATAACTAAAATGTATTAAAATTTTGTTAAAATTTGCAAATCTTCCCTTTCATTTCAACCAAACCCCCATTTTTTAAAAATTTTTTGTATCCCATATCAACAAAGCGTAAGTCATGAAAAATTAGAAAATTCGAAGGTTATCTGACAGGTTTAAGACCCGAACAACCTTAAATCTACCGTTTATATCTTTCGTAATTAGTCATTTATTGTTGTATTGGCTTTACAGATTCATTTTTGCATGATTATTGGACAATATGAGCTTTGTTTGTGTTTCGAGCTGGGATTTTCGCCATCCTGGCTTGTCACTGTAGATTGGCATTATCAGACAAATCGTTTGTATTTTGCACTCATTCAACCTAGGCACAGGATGTGTATTGCTTTAATAATGAGTTAAAGGTTTAATTTCATACTTCTACTTACCACAATAAATTCTATAAAATAAGAAGCATCGTCTGCTGTTTATTTCAATGCATTATCTCCCTTGTGAACTATTCAGTGTCTACGGTCGCCACGAATACCATAACCTCAGGAAATTTGACGATTTTCCCCTATTTCGATTTTTTGCGATTTTTAATGTGATGTACTACAACAGTTTCTTGATTTTAGCTCACCTGGCCCGAAGGGCCATGTGAGTTATTGTCATCACTATGCGTCCGTCGTCCATCCGTCAACAATTTCAAAAATCTTCTCCTAAGAAACCGCTGGGCCAAATGTAACCAAACTTGGCCTGACTCATCACCAGGGTATGGCTTCTCTAAGTTATGTTCGATTAGTTGGCCCGTCAAAAACATGGCCGCCATCGCTAAAAATAGAACATAGGGGTAAATTGCAGTTTTTGGCTAATAACTCGAAAACCGTTACAGATATAAAAAATCTGGCATGAGGTAAAAATGATCAGCATGATGAGATCTTCCCACTGTGCAATTTTGAAGAAAATCTTAAAACCCATCTCAGAGTTATAGCCCTTTTTCCGTTAATTTTTCAAAATGTTTGCATTTTTTATTTCAAAAAGTGTAACAGATAGAGGTCAAGTGTTATTTGCCAAAATGTTCAGCATATCAAGATCTACCTACCCTGAAATTTTGAAGAAAATCCAAACACTTGTAGGAGTTATTGCCCTTTTTTCACCGAATTTTTTAATTTTCGTATTTTTTAGCTATTATTTCCAAAACTATAGAAGATGAAGGTTAAGTGTAAATTGATGAAATGTTTGCCATGCTGTGGCGACTTCAAAACTGATGTTGAAAATTGTTCCTTGACCGCCATTTTCAAAATGGCCGCAAATAAAGGCGGGAAAATTCTACATTGTTCGATTTCAATGAAATTTGGTTTCCAAATAGATCTTGATGTTGCGAGTTCAAATCCGGTGTTGAAAATTGTTCTTTGACCGCCATTTTCATAATGGCCGCAAAAAAGGCGGGAAAATTCAACATTGTCCGATTTCAATGAAATTTGGTTTCCAAGTAGATATTGATGTTGCGACTTCAGAACTGATGTTGAAAATTGTTCGTTGACCGCCAAAAAAGGCGTGAAAATTTAACATTGTCCGATTTCAATGACATTTGGTTTCCAAATAGGTCTTGATGTCGCAACTTCAAAACTGATGTTAAAAATTGTTCATTGACCGCCAATTTAAAATGGCAGCCAAAAAGGCGGGAAAATTCAACATTGTCCGATGTCAATGACATTTGGTTTCCAAATAGGTCTTGATGTCGCAACCTCAAAACTGATGTTAAAAATTTTATTGCCATTTTTAAAATGGCCGCCAGAAAAGGCGGCAAAATTCTACATTGTCCGACTTCAATGAAATTTGGTTTCCAAATAGATATTGATGTTGAGACTTCAAAACCGGTGTTGAAAATTGTTCGTTGACCGGCATTTTCAAAATTGCCGCCAAAAAAGGCGGGAAAATTCAACATTGTCCGATTTCAATGACATTTGGTTTCCAAATAGGTCTTAATGTCGCAACATCAAAACTGATGTTAAAAATTGTTCGTTGACCGCCTTTTTAAAATGGCCACCAAAAAAAAAGGCGGGAAAATTCAACATTGACCGATTTCAATGAAATTTGATTTCCAAATAGATATTGATGTTGCGACTTCAAAACCAATGCTGAAAATTGTTTGTTGACTGCCATTTACAAAATGACGTCTCGACTTCAAAACTGTTGTCCTTAAGTGGTCCTTAGCAAGAAACTTTTTTGCCCAACAAGCCCAACAAAGAAATATAGTAAATGATGATCAGACTTTTTAAAAAGTTCAAGATATTGGAGGTGTTCGAGCTACAAAAGTTTGAGAAACTGAAGATCAACTGTATAACTTACAAAGTTTCCTTGATTAAGGCAACTGAAAGCCAGATGAGCGATACAGGCTCCTGGGAGCCTCAGGTTTCCCCGTAAAAATCATGTCTGTTGCAATTAGTTTGAGGTCCACCATAGTATGACTGGACTATAAAATTATAACGCAACATCCCAATGTTTTACCAAATATGGACATTTAAATACTGGTACTTAAAAGGAATAAAAAATTGAGCATTAAAAATTAGTTCAATCCTTTTTTTTATTTGATACCCCATTTGTCATTGTATTGTTACTCTAACAAAGTTGTAGGCATTTAAAGTTGGGTAAAGACGTTTTCCTTTAAAAGACTGTTGTGCCACCTTAAATTGTTACTGAAATAAAACCTACAATAGTGAATTATTACATGTGAAAATGAGAGCTGTATCTTTCCTATCGTTTGCTGATTTTCTTATATCGTGAACCGAAGCGATTTTGGTTCAAACCATACAATTTCAAGTAAATATCTAACACGTTATGTCGTACAATGATAGATGATGCATTTCCATTTCATGTTGCTTTTATGTGGGCTTATTGTGACCTTAACTGCTTTTCGAAAGTAACGTGACGCACCTCCTAGTTTTGTATTAGGTCTAAATAGAATTTACCATATTGTAATGGTTAAATGCCTATAATTTTTTTATGTTGTTTTATTTTTCTTTCTTTACTTTACTTTTTTGGGGGGGGGGGTTATTTTTTGTAGTTATGAACATAAATGGACGAAAATATAACAGTAAATGTTTGTTTATAATTGTTTACCTGTTCTCAACATGCATTCGACTTCCTGGTTCATTATCGATATCGTCTCAAAATACAAAAATAAACATAAGATGGAGTGTGTACAACTATTTATTCGCCTTTTCTGCACAATTACAAGTAAGTAATCATAAAACGCTTTGATGTGATATATATTAAACTGTTTCTTTCATGACACTGTTATTGTTTACAGATATTCAAATATAGTTATATCCGGTTAGGGTTAGAAGAGTAACACTGAATGATGTTAACGTTGTCGGTGATTTCCTACTACAGAGGTAACCCATTCCCTCAGATTATCAACCCTGCCACACCGTTTCCTCCATACTTGCTTAACAATACCCCTTTTACTGTGACGTCGCATACATCCTGGCGTATTTCACATTGCGACGCCATAAAAATCGACAATTTTGAGAAAAATCTCTGACGGAGGGAGAGATATGCGCCTATGTTTCAGAAATACTTCCTATTATTGACGAAAGCAGTTTGAAACAGACATAACCTAACATAAATATACCTAGAATTGTCCTACTTACTGTTGGAATTGGTCACCCTCAGTAACTGTGCTTAAACCAGACAACGCGATTAATTGTTCAAAGAATAGTAAGCGTCAGGAATTTTTTTTATTTCTGTCATAATTCGTTGTTAAAGTGGCCAGAGAAAGAAATTTTTCTATAAGCAGCCAATGCTTAGAACTTTTCAAATTGTTTCACATACACTGCTAAGAAGAGAAAATAAATTACAATGAAAATTAAAAAGACATTTGATCTGCG
The DNA here is from genome assembly GCA_002080025.1 of Modiolus philippinarum. Lineage (NCBI taxonomy): Eukaryota > Metazoa > Mollusca > Bivalvia > Mytilida > Modiolidae > Modiolus > Modiolus philippinarum. The sequence goes on from MJUU01011708.1 coordinate 91,135, forward strand.
AACAACTGTGAAGGTCTTTCCTGTCAATGATAATCTTACTACCAGTTTATGCCGTTGACCATAATTAAAAATTTGTTAATTTGGGTTACGTCCTTTTGTATTCGCGACAACAGTGTTGGCTTGTCATTACAAACTTAGTAGGAAAATTTACATTTAAACTGTGTGCCATAGCAATTACCACAGTTCTTCTTATCAATGGGGAATTGTACAAATTTTAAAGATGTGAAAGTGACAGGCGTTTCTCTTCCCTACATTGATTTGGTGACTATCACCGAAAATTTCACATGAATTTGAACATGATTCCTGGAATTGTACATTCTGCTATTGATAAATTAACATTCATTGGCCATGTAGATAAAACCAGGCTCAAACCATAAATCCGTCAGGGCCAACCACCCAATAGCAAAGGCAAGGAAATTTGGGAATGAGAATTTAAATATTGTTTCATTATTTCACTTTTTGTGTGTTCCTGTAATTTTATTAACGCATATACCTCAAACTGAAATAGTTGAACATGAATTGTCGTCTAAAGAAAGATTATAAATGCTCCAGTTTGCTTTGCTGTTATATAACTTGATGTTACTTGTAAGTCACAATAAAATGAATAATAATAAGCAAGGCTATATTTGTACCTGGTTCTGAACAGTATATTAGTTAAATTAAGCCCAAAAACGCTTCCACAGTGTGTTGTCCGTGTTTTGTGTGATGTATAATGGGCGGGGGATGCTATTGTACTTGTACTGCATGTGTACAGGATTTAATGCTTTATGACAAGGAACAAATATTATTTGCGATTCTTCGTCATCATCAAATTTTATCGCCTTTCAATTTGAAACATTGTATAGTTTGTATACACACTAAAACCAAATAATAATGTATGAGAATGTAGTATCTATACTTTGGTTAGTCCAGAAATATTGAACCCAATGTAATAAATGTAGACCTTAAGGAGATAAACATGTTGTTCTCCAATACATTTGTTCAGCTATCTCTAACCATTTTTTTGAAATTTTACTTAAAAACACCAAAATATGGCTATGACCTTCACCTCTGACCTTCATGACATTTGACCTTGGGCTCAAATTGAAGGTATCTTCTTACTGATTAATTTCATATGTAACTCGACCATACCATCTGTAACGGTTTAAGAGTTATACGTAATATCAAAACGTGTCAAGGGCAGTAACTCTCTGGGGAGTCGTCGGACAGCTTCGGTCCAAATAAAACAAATGTAGCTCTTGACGTGTTGAACATTTTTGCTGATATACTTATTCAGCTTTCTATTACGGTTTCCAAGTTCATCTGCTCACAAGGTAAGGGGTCACAGATTACCTTGAACCTGATACTCAAATTGAAGGTCTTTTCGCACTGATTACTTTTAATACCAATGTTTACGATATTATCTGTAAGCATTTAAAGGTTTTTCGCAAAAAATTGATTTACTGAAACGCATCAAGGGCTCTGACTCAAAACGTCCATCGCAGATATTTGTGACCATTGAATAAAATGAAGGTGTCATTGAGAGGAGTATTTTTACAATATATTGTCTTCATAAATATGTTATCGTTTTCGAGATATTCCGAAAAAAAATTAATGGCGGCCATTTTGAAAATGGCGACCGAAATTTTTTTCCCCCGGATTTGTAATAAGGGACATGAAAGCTTCCCAAATATCAAATTTGGTGGAATTCCGACAACTTTGAAAAATCAGCAAATTTAGGGGTCAAAATCGCGTAAACGGGGTCGCGACCCCAAAAAATTGCTTTGCATGAAAAATCATCCTGAGGATGACTACAACATATTGCCCGCCTCAGAATTTTGATATCGGTCACGGCATATGAGTTTACCTGCTCACAAGAAAAACAGTGATCGGGGAGATAACTCTGTTACTAAAATAGAATTTGATCGCCGGGTGATATCCAAAGGGAATTTCCAACTTCCAGTTACTGCGCGAACTTTCGTAAAGATACATCAAAATACTTTCCGTACAGAAGAAAAATAATAAGGACAATTGTTCAGAGAACAATTGCAAGGTCTTACCGAGTCAATGTTATGTTTTATGTTATGTTTTGTTATGTCACATGTTTCAAATCATCTTGATGAGACGCACATTGTCTCCAATACATCAGAGTAGTCATTTCTAATCGTTATAAAAAACCCTAAAATTTGGCTATGACCTTGACCGATGACCTTGATGACCTTTGACCTTGGGATCAAATTGAAGGTCTCTTCTTACCGATTAATTTGATATGTTACATGACCATACTATCTGTAAAGATTCAAAAGTTATACGCAAAAAAACTATTTCTGAAACGCGTCAAGGGCAATAACTCTTCAGGGAGTCATCGGAGAGCTTCGGTCCAAATGAATCAATTGTAGCCCTTGACATGATGAACATTTTTGCAGATATAATTTTTCAGCCATCTGTTCTGGTTTCCGAGTTCATCTGATAACAAGGTCAAGGTTAACTTTTCATACTGATCACTTTAAACATGTATGTTTACTTATTATCTGTAAGCGTTTAAAAATTATTTGCAAAAAACCGATTTACCGAAACGCGTCTAGGGCTATAACTCAAAAATTGCATGACAAATCATCCTGAGGATGAGTACAATATTTTCCTCACCTCAGTTTTTTATATTGGTTACGGTCTATGAGCAACCATGATAACAAGATAAACCATATTCGGGGAGATAACTCTGTTACTAAAAATAGAATCTATTCACAGGGTGACCTGAGCCGAGCCAGGCCAATGCATGTTAAGTGTACCAAGTTTGGTTATGATTGGTCAAAGCATTTTGACAACATTGATGACAGAAGAAAAAAAAGAAGAAGAAGAAGAATAATCAAACGGAATACAATAAGGTCTTTCCACTGTAGTGGGAAAGACCTTTATCATAACAATCAGAGGAATTACTATAAGGTCTTTCACCTGAAAGAGAAAGACCTTAATTACTATAAGGTCTTTCCCCGAAAAGGGAAAGACCTTAATTACCGTACATCGGGTAATTTTCGCGTCGGCATTTGTTCGCGATTTTGGTGTGAAACAGGGCGGTTTAAAATTCGCTAAGTTTATTATTCGCGTTTTATACCCTATCTAATGCATTTGAATGGGCAGTGAATTTTACACGTAGGGTAAAATTCGCGTTCGATTGTCTACCGCAAACATAGCGAAAATTAGACACACGCGAAAAAAAAAACCCCGATATACGGTATTCTGATATTGCAGCAATAGAAACAATTACCACAAGTCATGTGTAAATATCCACTAACAAAACTGCTGACGTTATATAGTCTAAATTCTGAAGTTGACGACGTCATAACATGTTTTTGGACAAAAACGTCTGTAAACCTAATCCTATGGCTGCTATTTCATTGTAAACGTAAGTCCGTCTTGATTAATTAATACCTACCAGCAAACATAATATATTCTTGGTCGATACCCATTTGTTTACCATTTTAATGAAAGGTCACAATTTATGACCATGTTTTGATTTGATTATCACTGAGACATTAGTTGTCGAAGTGAACATCTTAAGAAAACAAGTTAATAGTAGACTTCAGTATTTGGTCGCTTTTGAATTTAGTTATTAATTGATAATTTATGACTACTTTTAGAATTTGTGGGACTGTTTAAAGATAACTTAATTTAGATCTTCTGTATGTATGAAATTAGCTTTCAAGTTAACATGGACTAGAGGTTATGTCTGTACCCAATTGTATTATAAATTACAAAGAAAAAAGTAGTTAGATGTAACTTGAAATCCCAGAACAAGTTAACATGTTTAAGAAGTAGTTTTAGAAGAACATGTAGTTATATTAATATTTGTGTAATTCTTAAAGCCCCAGTCTCATTGTCCCGTTTTTAGAGCTACGTTTTGTATGGCCAGGTTTTATGTCATTTTTTTCATCTTTTCACGGCTGCTAAGTTTTACGAGGTTTATGCCAAGATTTATTACGTCTTTTCACGTTTAACGCTGTTTTGCTACGGATGTATCATGGTTTCACTACGTTTAAGTGTGATTCGCGACGTATAAAGAACGGTTATTGTATTTGGTTTGTTTCCATTGATATACCCTTTTTGGGGCCATTTAGGGCTTGCTATATGGTGTGAGGTTCCTCACTGTGTTGAAGACCTTACGGCGACCCCTAGATTCTTTGTTTTGGGTCGTTTTGACCTGGAGATGGGATGTTGTCTCCTCGAAATTTACCCCGTTTCCTTTCTTTTTCATATTTAGTACGTATTACTAGGGTTCGCTGCGTTTCAACTACGGTTCGCTACGGTGAAGGTAATTTTCATTACGTATTACAACGAAGAACTACGTTTCTGCTGCGTATCACTACGTAGCAGGCAGTTACTATTACCATTCCTGAATTTAAGCGATTACTATCTTTAAGCCCCAGTCCCACTGTCACGTTTTAAGCCTCCGGTTTTACTACGTTTTCAAAACGTAGTGATCCCGCTATATACGTAGCGAAGCATAGCAGTGCGTAGTTAAAAACCACTATAAAGGTAGCGATACGCAGACCAATTTTTATTAGTCCCGTTTGTATTGGTCTACTCAATACAAACAAGGCCAAAAATTGATACGTAGTACATACGTACTAGAACGTGCTAAACCGTATTAGGAACGTATTGATGCGTAGTAAACACGTAGTTGATACGTAGTGAAACGTAATATAGAGGTGTAAATACGTTTTACTACGTCTATGCTGGGTTGCGCTACGTTTGTGTACGTTGTGTCAGGTTTTAGTCTATGCATTAATACGTTTTAGCACGGTTTATTAGGTTTCATCACGTAATCATACTTTCTTGCTACGCTTTGCTACGTATTACCACGTTTAAATGTAGTATGCGTATGTTTTCTACCACTCTAGTCAGACAAACATTATTCTTCTAGGAATAGCAAGATATATCATCATAATCTCAAGTAAAAAAACAAAATATAACCTGCAATAACAGATCAGGCTATAACTAGCCATGCATAGACTGTGAAACTTGGCCCACTATTTAGAACAATGTTCTTCCCCATTGAAACAATGTGTGTGTCAACAAAATCCAATAACCTACCCAAAACTTTTGGGAGATCTTATCATGAGATTGATCACTTCTTCATCCTCAGACTTTATTCATGTAATGACCTCCATCTTGCACATTCATAATAAATTACCAAAAGTCCGATATTTTAAAAACATTCAGAGAGTACACAAAACATTCATGTTTCAAAAACAACAGATGAAAAATACATAGTTTTACTTTTAGCTATTTTAGCTATTTCTTTAAGGTAAAGCATATGAAAAGTTTTAGCACACATAAAAACAGTGGTTGAACTGGTACAATGGAATGCACAAACCATATTTTTTCATGTCTGATGTCACCGCTAAATTGTCAGGTTTTGTTCTGTGACGTTGTGATAAAGGGAAAATTCAGTCACAAGGAACAATTTTTGTACATGAGTGAATTGTCATTTTTCCTGCGAACTACCCGATACTTCAGCAGTGACATCAATCGGGAAAAGCATTGAGGTTAATATATTCAGGTTTTTTCAATGAACTTCTTGATGAAAAAGCGACAGATCGTGATGCTCCTCTAAAAGAATGGCCTTTGAAAATATCAACAACAATAGCAGCTCTCAACAAAACATTTCCCTTTCTGAGCAGCAATATACCTACCTCTCCAGCCTATGGAGTGTACATTTCACAGTTGATTCGTTACTGTCGGGCATGCAGTTTATACAGTGACTTTTTAGTTAGAGCAAAAACACTGTCCCAAAAGCTGCTTAGTCAGGGATTTGTTCAGCCTTTGTTACTTTCATCCCTTCAGAAATTCTATGGCCGTCACCATGACATCATTGACAGATATGACGTGTCTGTGTCCCAAATAAAAACGGACATTTTTAGCTAGATTTCACGTCTTCACGGATTTGACATAACCGGATTTGACTCAACCCCGGATTGACTCACTGATAGTGTGACGGGTGCCGCTAGCGGAGCAGGACATGCTTACCCTTCCGGAGCACCTGATGTCACTCCCGGTTTTCATAAGAGTTCACACTATGAGTGCCTTAGTTCTTAATGTTATCTTTTTATTTCCGTGCATTGTAGCTGTCTCACGTCCTAGTTTTGTCTTTGTTTTATCTGTTACCGTTTTTGCAATGTCTTTGGACTTCGATTTTTGTAGGCATCGCTTCCCTTGTTCCTTCGGTATTCTACTGCCGTTGTTTCAACAGTTACCACTGGGTCGATGCCACTGCTGGTGGACTGTTAGTCACCGAGGGTATTCACCAACCCAGTAGTCGGTCCTTCGGTGCTGACCCGAAAGCCGATTATTTTTGGATCCTTACAATATCTAAATTTTTGTAAATTTTGTTGAAAACTAAGGATTATCTCCCTCATGCATAGCTCTGTCCTTAGCTAATTTTGGCTTTACATTTAGATCATATTGGATATTTGTTCTCTATCAGTTTTTAAATATCTTTGAGTATATGGTCTCCCAAACGTTTAGATTTTATCTGCACTGAAGAGACATAAGTTGTCGAAATGCGCATATGCAGAAAGTAAATTCACAGTAACCTCGGTATTTAGTTATTTCAACCACCTGAATAATGTGTACGATGTAACTTTATAATAAGTCAAATAAAATAGACTTGATGACTTTCGACATCTTTGGTCTTAAAAATATAATATTAGTAAGTTCAAACAACACTACAATCAGGCTTTTCAAATTTTTGGTAAAGAAACTTCTTTTCTAAAAATCTTTTTAAAGTTCATTTCTTTTAAAATCAATACCACCCTGTTCTTCATTTTTATCCATGAATTTTGTGTGAAGTGGTGACAAGATCTGAAGTCTAGCTTCAGAAATCGCTTTTTTTAGAGTTCACACTGTTAGTGCTTTAGTTTTTTGTGTTGTGTATGTAATGTTCGTGTGTTTTGTGGGCATGTGGTGTCTTTGGTCTTCCGTCTTCTGGTGTTCTTGCTTTTGCCTTGTCTCTGGACTTTGATTTGTGTAATCTTGTGCTTTGTTCCTTCGGTATTCTACTGCCGTCGTTTTAAATAATGAAGAAATATGGAGTAAATGCACATGCAACAAAGCTTCTACAAATAAATGGTAAAACCACGCAATGGAACAACGCTTTAGTCACCATGAGGCCTTCAATAATGAGCTTTACTCATATACCTCATAGTAAGGTCAAGACGGCTACCAAAGCTTAAAGCTAAAAGCAATCAGTCCTTTAAAGACAAGTCGTCCAATGGATATAAAGCACAAAAAGTACATAAAAAGCCAACATATACGAATACCACGTACTTGGCGGATTAGACTTGAAACAACCTTTCTACATACGATCTAGAAATAAAAATCTTTTAACATTAAACCCCAAAATGGTAAAGTCTGAGACAAAATTAAACGAGTGGTATTAATGGCAGTATGCTAAATTTCTTTTTTCTAAAAGAATTCAGATAGCCAATTACATTCTTTTTACATTGAAAATGATTAATGCCCCTCTTATTACACAAACACATTTTTTCTCAAGATTGGTAATTTTTTATTGCAAGAGGTATATAAGATCTCATGATGACGTAAGCAAACCCTTGTAAAAACCCTCTACCAATTACCCAAATTATCCAGTCGCTATACTTCGTTCACTTCGATCACTCCATTCACGTCTTAATGCATTTGCTATTGAAGCGCATCAGTATCACAATGCACCACGAGTTATTCCGCAAAAAAAAACTTGTGCCGACTCTTAAATTTTCTTGCCGTTCTTTGACAACGGAAGTTGCATCTGTACAGTCTGAGATGAAAGAAGACATTTGATTGGCCCCACTCTGTGAGTCGGGGCTGACGAGTCCAATGGTCATAGGGAATTCGGGTCTTCGAATGTAGAGAAAATCTGATATGGAGAAGGTCTAAATTATTCTGTTTATGGTTTTTCTTACAAAGTTTAAGAGGAGATAGCATTGTTCTGAATGTTGCTACGTCACTAAATAATCTGAGTGTCTTGAGAAGCCTTAGTTGTGTTGGCCAAAATAGCCTCTTCAATATTGTCATTGATCAACTTCATAACAATTTTACCAGTCGACTGAAAGGAGGAAAATATATGGAGTAAATCGGTTAAACCCTACCGCTGGCTTTTGCTAGTGCCGGTACCAAGTCCGGCTGTCCCCAGTTCCTATAGTTGTTTACGTTTGTCTTTTGTCTTATTTGTGTTTTTCCTGTGTATTATTTCCCTAGCAGATTGTGGCATGTAATTATAATTTTCAGCCATTGTAATTTCCTGTTGTCCCTTTTATTTCATTTATGAAAAAAAAATTGACATTTAAAAAGATATTACTTTGAGAACACCAAGACCAAGACTAATTAAGTTTTGAACTTTTTCTACCCCGTCTTGCAATCGCCCTTTACGACGGCCCCGTCCTCGACCCCGCTTCTTGTTTTAGTGGGACATGTAAGCTAACTGAATAATTTCTTTAAATATTTAACTTCTATGATGATTTTTCCTGACATCAACACTAACAACTACCTGGTCCGTAGTGGTACGTGGCAGTAACGTAGCAGACCGTAGTTGAAACGTAACGAACCCTAGCAATACCTAATAAAACGTAGTTTATACCGGACGAAACGTACTAAAACGTTGTGAAACCTGGATAAATTAAATCAAGCAACCCGTAGTAAAACCGAACAAAACGTAAGGAAACGTACTAAACCGTAGCATAAACCTAGTAAAACGTAGAGACCGTTATAATATGACAAAAAATGACACGAAACGTGGCCATATAAAACGTAGTAAAACCGGAAGCTTGAAACGTGACAGTGGGACTGAGGCCTTACAGAAGTATGCCAGATGTTTTTCACTGTTTTTACTATCATTATTATTCTTGGACAAAGTAAGCCATTCATTTCCTTAATGAATTCCGAAATATATGATGAAAGGTCGTACATACCACAAAACGTGGTAATCCCATGTAAATGCGGAGACTGAATGGGGTGCATGATTTTATTTTATTTTATTTTATATTTGATTTTATTTATTTATCTGATTTTTTTATTTATTTATTTTGTTTATTGTAGAAAGCATAGTGACCAACAGTAAACAATATGGTTTAAAATTTGATACATCGAAAGAAAACACTATGTAGTATTCAGATTAAATCTAGTTTAATAATATTTAATTGTAAATAAACAATAGGAATGGACACAAGTTATACCAACTTAGTGCAACTCATAACATATATTCAAACGATAGCAAGGCAAATAATAGTTAACATAATATTCTACATTTTTGAAACAATGCTTTGAAAGAATAGAAAATCAGGACATGAAAAAAAATGTTGCTGAGACCTAGAACTTACTTGTACCTAAAATCGTTTAGTTTGATTGATATATGATCGAACCTTTTGAAATACAACTTAGTTTGTCATGATTTCCGAAAAGTAAAATTTCTATTTGCAAATCATGAATATCAATACCACTGAGCATGATTGTTCTCTGGTTTATGTACAATGGACATTCAATAAAAAATTGAAAGCATCTTCATATTGAGATCCATAATTACAGTTTCAATAACTTACAACATTTATTCAATTTAGATCTGCATTTAGTGAGCTAAACTGATACCCAAGTATATAAGGTATGCAATATCCATAGTACTCTGGAGCTTTAAACTCTCCGTTTTGATTTGTTTTTTAAATTGATAATGTAGGGGAATTACGCATTGTTCTAAAGTCTAACAGACGACGGGACAAAAGAGTTGTCGAAAATTCTTAACCTACATTTAGGAGTAACATAGTTATCACTTGTCCTTACATTATTTGTATTAAATTCGGAAGTTTGCGGAGGGAGACAATTGCTCAGATATTCAGGACACATTCTATGTTGTTTTTTTTTCGACATTGTCTCCTATTTACTAGAGGATCCCAACCAGTTAAAAAATATAGTGCTTCTTTACTGGCAAATTTTGGTAGCCCTGTTACTATACGTGCAGATTAAATCAAATCCAGTGCCATATAATTATTTTATTGTATAATGGTCACGAGTGAACTCATCAACCCTCTTTCTTATTCAAACAATAGGCATGTTAAAACAGATCACTAGCTGTGCAAAAATGCATGTTTACATCGTACCAAATCATTTTATCGATAGTGCAATGATAAATACAACTGCACATTTTTCTTTGGAATACATATAGCAAAGAATTCTGCTCAAACCAGGGCCAGAAGCCGTCCTGAACTTCTCACTATTTAAGTCGCAAGGTGACTTCAAGATGAAGAACAACATTGCTTGGTTTCACCATCTTGTTGCAGAGATCACATCATTTTATGCTAAAGTGGTTCGTTTCTTAATCATTCCAACAACTTGCAATTTCTATGTGTTATATCATTTTCTGTAAATCGTTTTGGAATTGTCGGACATCAAGTCTTATGAAAATAAAACACATTATCTGAAGTGTTGCAGGATGCACCAGCTTACGATAATATGCAAAAAACAGTAATTCGAACTCAAACCGGATTCACAATTGGTAGGTTGTAAAGCGCTAAAAAAAGTCCCAGTGCCTTCATAATAAATTTGACCGCTTTGGTGCAAAATATTTATAAAGCAATGGATATCGATGGTTCAGTTTGATATTTTAAAACAATTTCTTCAAAAAAAGAAAATTCAGAATACAAAAAAAAAACATAGAAAGCAGCCACAGCCTGCTAAGCTCACCTCGTTGCGCAGCATTGTCACATTTAAACATGTCAGTAAACAGGAATGGACTTTAATCATTCTTTTTAATGGATTCATTCATGCATGAAATGTAGGTCTTAGTCAGCATCCGAAGCATGCATTGTTGTGGTCTTCCCAAAATGCATCATACATACCAATATGGTTGATGTGGGACATGTCAGTAAGCGGTAATGGACTTTAACCATTCAACTTACCAAGTCGCTCATGTGTAAAATGTAGGTCACAGACAGCATCCGAAGCATGCATTGTTGTTGTCAACCAAAAATGCACCATACATACCAATATGATTGATATGGGACGTGTCAGTAAGCAGGAATGGACTTGAACCATTCTACCTAACCAAGTCACTCATGCGTAAATTTAAAGGTCACAGTCAGCATCCGAAGCATGCAATGTTGTTGTCAACCCAAAATGCACCATACATACTAATATGATTGATGTGGGACTTGTCAGTAAGCAGGAATGAACTTTAACAATTCTACCTTACCAAGTCGCTCATGTGTAAAATATAGGTCACAGTCAGCATCCGTAACATGCATTGTTGTTGTCATACCCAAGCTTCATGCATACCAATATGGTTGATGTTGGACATGTCAGTTAGCAGGAATGGACTTTAACCATTCTACCTAACCAAGTCACTCATGCATAAAATATAGGTCAAAGTCAGCATCTGAAGCATGCATTGTTGTTGTCATCCCCAAATGCATCATACATACCAATATGGTTGATGTGGAAGATGTCAGTAAGCAGGAATGAACTTTAACCATTCTACCTAACCAAGTTGCTTATGCGTAAAATATAGGTCAAAGTCAGCATCCAAAGCATGCATTGTTGTTGTCATCCCCAAATGCATCATACAGACCAATATGGTTGATGTGGGACATGTCAGTAAGCGGGAATGGACTTTAACCATTCTACCTAACCAAGTCACTCATGAATAAAATATAGGTCAAAGTCAGCATCTGAAGCATGCATTGTTGTTGTCAACGAAGGAAATCCATAATTTTGCATAAAACCAAACGAAATCCGAATAATAAGTAATATCAAATATAGTTAAGGACAAAACTACGATGGAGGGTGTTAATCCTTCGGTTTTAGAATTTACATGTATTTAGATAATAGTAATTGAACAAAGTGTGCACATGAGATATTATCTCATGTACAAGTACACCATATCTAAGAAAAATAAAGAGCATACCTCTCTACCACTGGGAATTGTTTTACCAACTCCACACTGCAATAAAAGACAAACTCCTGTTTTAAATATTTTACGAAAGGATATGGAGTAAATGAACATGAGACCATAACACGTATGTTAACTCCAACTGCAATAATTTTAATTTTCGTTTTTCTCTCCGAGTTGAAAGTTTTTCCCATCCCGTTTCCGCATAAACAGACTCGTTACTCGCGTAGGCAGTCAATTATTTCTCTTTTATAACATAGTTCAATCAAAATTATTTCTCTTTTATAACATGGTTCAGGGAAACGTTCCGTCGTATCTTTCCGATCTTTTACCCCCGACTGTCAATGCGAGAAACCCATATAACCTTCGGAACGCAAACAATTATACTACACCGCATTGTAGACTCTCCTCATTCCAAAACTCGTTTTTTTTTATCAACCACCCGATTGAGGAATAACTTAGACCACAATATAAGAGATACGCCAAGATCCAGTATTTTTAGGGCAAAATTAAAGCGGGTATACATGGACAATAATAATCCACCCCTACATTTTTCTTTTGGTTCGAGACAAGCTAATGTTCTTCACACACGCCTCAGAAGGAGGTGTAGTGCTCTAAAATGTGACCTTTTCAGATGTAATATTATTGACAGTTGTACTTGCGATTGTGGTAATGGAATTGAAACAACTGAGCACTATTTTCTTCATTGTAACAGTTATAATCATCTTCGAGAAAGAATGATGAATGATATACTGGACCTTGGCGTTAGACCCACTGTGGAAAATATTCTCTTTGGCAATCCAGAACTAAATTATGATCAAAATTGTTCACTCTTCACAGCAGTACAAAGGTATTTGACTGGCACTAAAAGATTTGTCTAACTCAAAATAAACAATGATCTGCTTAAATTTTGCTCACATCGGACATTGACCTTCAACAGCAAATCTTACCACCATGCTGTTGCTATTATATGCTATATTTTTTACTATTATTTTCGCAAGATATAACTAATAGTGAATATCTTCTGTAACAAATTGTCATCTGTAGTTAGTATTTCTGTATAACGGAGAAGATCTCGTAAGTTTATAACTTGTGTCTCATCCTTTGCCATATATGTTTGATTTTGACAATAAAATACGTTTAAACCAATAATTTCAATGAGCTGTATGCATTGTTGTTGTCATCCCCAAATGCACATACCAATAAGCAGGAATAGACTTTAACCATTCTACCTAACCAAGTTGCCCATGCGTAAAATATAGCTCAGAGTCAGCATCCGAAGCACGCATTGTTGTTGTCATCCCCAAATGCATCATACATACCAATATGGTTGATGTGGGACATGTCAGTAAGCAGGAATGAACTTTAACCATTCTTCCTAACCGGACGCGGACGCGGACGTGGACGCCGACGCTCGGGGTATCACATAAGCTCCCCTCACTTCGTGAGGTGAGCTAAAAACAAAAAACAAAAAACAAAAATCGGGTGAGGAAAATAACGAACAGGTGCTTGGCGAATGAATACATTTTCCAATTTTATGTATCACATGACCACAAAATCACGTGATGAACACTCTTAGCGTGTGAAAACATTGTGAATTTAATGCAGAAATTGTAGCTGTGGAGTGTAGAAGATGAACATTTCAATACAAAAGATGATTCAATTGACGTTTTAATCGAAATCTTTAACAAGAGTGCTATGCGATATCAGGTAATGGAAATTACCGAAGACGTGCTTGGCGTATGAATTATATCTATCACATGACCACCATAGTCACGTGAAATAAATATTTAGTTTGTCCAAGATGGCGTTCATCTGCATACGAAAAGTCGTACCATTATTTTTGCCTTATATCTACTAATTTTCAGATGTAGTAGTCGTTAACGTGGTTAGGTGACATGGCATTTGACATCCGCTTTGAGCCAAAAGAGGAGGATTACCTTCATTACCTTCGGCAAGTTACGTACCTGTCTACGAGAACGAGACATCTTAAAATGTTTTGTTTTTTGTTAAGACGTGATCATATGTTCTCGTTAGAAATAAAACGTCTGCCGCAACGCCTGTCCTTTTTTCGTGATACCAGTGCCCTTTTCATCATGTGTATCCTTTTTTGTTGTGAAGCAAGTGTCGTTTTGCTCGAATTTTATCTGCAAAAAATTTTGTCAAACTGGAAAATACCGTACATGTCTGCTTATTGATTTCATGTCAATTAACCCAGGTGGTTCTGTGACAGGTAACGAGTTAATTCGACTAATTAATTAGGGTCTATTGTGACAGTCATTAGTGTTTTTTATTTAGCAGTCACTCAACATTTAAAATGACTTACAGCCCTCGACTACCTCCCTTGTATAATTCTCCATTTTATTAATAATGGCTGTAAGATTTTTATGTTTACCCTGAACAGGGGGTCAAATCGAATTGGTAAGTGCAGCGTGTATTTTGGTAAGTGCTGCCAAAGATGGCTGAAGCACCCCGCTTCGGCAAGCAAAGGTCAGTAGTTGAGAGTGTCTTATCGTTGTATATTTACACGGTGTATTCTGTAAATATTGCGTTTCGGCTCTCCTTCCCTTTGAAAACCGATACGTGTATTTGCTTTAGTACAAATAACGCTTTCCAGAAAGCTATTGAAGGCAAACCGACGTGGGGTAGGTCAAAATTTTGGACACGCCAATTTTTACTTTGGATTTCTATACATTTAACCCATAATATGTTACTTTTGTAGTATACAATTGTTGCTTGATGATTGGAAAACATGTCAAAGATTCATTTTTCATAAGGCTGTTTGCCGTTTAGTTTATTTTCGACATTACTTCAAATTTTGGTAAGTGCAGTGCGGTGTACGCCAAATTGGTAAGTTCAATATATTCCAATTCTATGAAAATATTATAACAAAAGATATCTGCATCTTTTTTCATACTTTTCCTAAGTTAAAAGTTTTCTGCCGAACATTTAACCTAGGTTCATTTACGGAGTTTTAACAGAGTGAAAATCAAAGATTTCTGGCTTGTTATTCTTTAAAGTGACCTCACCATACCGTCCCCTAAATTATTATGCATTTTGAAAATTTCATTGTGAAATGATAAAAAATAGCAACTTTATGGGCTTGCTGTAGAAAAATGCAGAAACAGTTTCATTATTTCCCTTTTATTGTTAAACAGAATAAAAGATTCCTTTCCTATTAATTTTCATTTTGTTACCAGGAAAAAGAATGTAATTGTTCACCATCTTCCATTAAATCATGATTTACAAAATCTTTGATTTCCAATTCTGCTCTGTTATATCAAGGTTATCGTAAGGTTACAAAAACAAAACAGGACTGCAATTAAGACAGTAAACACGTCAATTTAATCAACTCTTAACAATTAGTTCATTTTAAATCAAGGTTCTGACCTGCCATTATAGTTTATCGAGATCTCCTGTTCCTTGGGTAGACATTTGTTTAATTTACCCTCCAACTAAGGTAAAATCTGCAATACGCAGTGAAACGGGTAGTAGATAGGAAAATGTTTTGTTGAATTCATTTATTTCATTTTTTCAGTAACTATAACAGATTTTTTAACACTCCCGAAAGATGAATTTCTCTGATAGTTAGTGCTTATTTTCAAGATTAATGTTACCTGAAATTAACTTTAGTCTTAATCCAAAATCAAAATCATCGAACATAAATAGACAATAAAAAAATATATAAGATTTTATCACCTTGACGCACACCTACATCGAATAAAATACATTGCAAGAGTTTTTCGTCGGCCTTTGAAACAACCTGTTGGAACTAAACTTGTTCATAATAGTCCTTAGATGGGCCCTTCAACATAGGTGTTTGACAAGTCCGCATTTCACCAAAGATTACTGTGATATGAGAGCTTGATTTAACCATGGAAGAGGTATAATCTATGATTATACCTCCATGATTTGACATTCGCAGGACTTATCTTGTCTTGTGGTTGTTTTAAGATACATGTATAAGCACAAACGAAGTAATTGGATTTCAACTTTAGTCTAGATTCGATGATAATAAATTTACAAAAATATATTAGGTTCGAATATATCACCCCGAGGAACACCTACATCAAATTAAATATATTCTAATGGTTTTATCGCCGGCTTTTAAAACAACCCATTATAAAATCCAAATTTGGCCACAGTGCGATCCTTCAGTGGGCTCCTAACTTGAGCAAGACTTTTTGACAGGTTTGCATTTCACCAATTTAAAGATTGCTTCGACGTAGTAACCTGACATAATCTTGAGTCTGAATTCAAAATCATCATAAGCAGTCAACTTAAATAGACAAAAATATGATCAAATATATTTGCCCTGCTACACACCTACAGCCAATAAAATACATTATAACATTTATCGTAGGTCTTTCAAAAAAAAGGCACTAAACTTGTTCATAATTGTACTTAGATTTGCCCTTTAACATAGGTATTTGACATGTATGCACTTCACCAAAGATAACTGTGAAACGAGAGCTTAGTTTAAAATTGTAACCTTTAGAAACTCGTTCAAATGTTTTATTTTGTCTGCTGATTATTCTAAGATATGAACATAAATGAAGTAATCTGATTTTAACTTTAGTACAGATTCATTTAAAATATATAAGGTTAGATTATATCACCCCGAGGAACAACGGACATCGAATTAAATACATTATAAGGGTTAATAATACAGCCAATTGGAATCTAAATTTTGTCACAATGGTCCTGAGATGGGCTCTTAAAGTGAAAAAAAATGTTTGTATTTCACCAACATTTGCTGGGCCTTAGTATAAATCTGACATAATTTTAAATTTGAATTCAAAATCAAGATCAGCAGTCAACTTAAATAGACAAAAATATATTTTGCCTTGATACACACCTACGTCAAATTAAATACGTGCTTAAGGACCTCACTGTCGGCCTTTCAAACAACTAACTGAAAGCAAACATGACCACAATGGGTATTGCATTGACCCTTCATCAAAGGTAGCTGGCATGTACGGCATTTTATCAACAGCTGCGAATTGGGAGATTAGTTTAACATTGTAACAAATGGAAATACGTTTTTAAACAGACTTTTCTATGGTTTTTATCTTAAAGATATAAACACAGACTAAGTAACCTGATATTATCTTGACACTGGATTTATACTCATGATCGGCAATTATCATAAATAGATCCCAAGTATATAGGTTTGATTATAATACCTTGACACACACCTACGATGGTATAATCGATCCTTATATATTTTATCTGCTTATGACTGCTTGTGATTAGCATACTTTTATAGGTTAATTGGCATCAACTAATGTCCGGAATATCAAGATCATACCCAGCATATCTAAGCATCGAATATCACCTTTCTCTCAAACACCTAATTCAAACAAAACTAGTTTAAGACGGTCCTTAGACGAATCCTTCAACAAAGGTATCTGACAGGACCATATTTGATGAAGGATTGCTGCTTTTGTAAGTATCGTCTAACATTGTTACCTCATTAGAAACACATTCGGAGCACCTGGTGTCACTCTCAGTTTCACTGGAGTTCACACTGTGAGTGCCTTTGTTCTGAATGTTGTGATTTCTGTTTCTGTGCTTTGTGTCTGTCTTGCGTAGTTTTTTTTGTTTCTAGCGTCATTGTTTTCTGTGTTCTCGTTTTTGCCCTGTCTTTGGACTTCGATTATTGTGAATTTCACTCCTTCGTTCCTTCGGTATTCTACTGCCGTTGTTTCAAAAGAATGTTTTTGTCTGGTGTTTGGTGATTATTAGTATGATATAAGCATAGACTAAATAACCAGATTTTATTTTTATTCTGAATTCAAAATCATTATCAGCAATTATCATAAATAGACAAAGAACATATTAGGATTGATAATATCACCTTGACGAACACCTTCATTAAAATATTATTAGCTGTTCAGTGCCGGTACATTTGCAATCTAAGTAACTGATGAAGCAGAAGTTAGTGTTTCGTTCGAGAGTGTTATCTGATAGTACTACCCTTATCGTATTTCTAAAAGTGCCTACAGAGCTGCAGAATTATTTGGAAATACTATTTCTTATTCTAAATGCATTGATATTTTATAGTACTACCCGTATCGTATTTCTAAAAGTGCCTACAGAGCTGCATAATTTTGTGTGGTCCTGCAACGAAAATTCGGGGGCGAATTGAAATACCCTTGTTTATCCGTCCGTTCTGTCATATGTATTGGCAAGCAGTCGATATAGACAGGTTTTCGATTTTATTGCTTTGGTATTTGATGGAACATATTTAACTGCAGAATTATTTGGAAATACAATTTATTATTCTAATACGTTAATACGTTACCACTGTTTGGTAGCGGATTTTTTTTTTTTTTTTTTTGGTACAATGAAAAACTATATTTTTTTTAGTTAACTAATTAAATATTTGTAATGTGATGGAGCTCATTAATATTTACCACTAAATAGAAGATATAGTGCAGTAACAGTTATTTTCTCCTCTTTGGCTACAGTGTAATAACCGTTATTAATATTGATGTAGTTCTTATTTACCTCTAGTAAAATTTAAGAAGTTTTTTTGTTTGTTTGTTTTGTATTTTCCTTTTTGTTTGTTTTTTAAATATTGAAAAATAATCTATACTGACTTATACAACCAGAGCCATATAAATCAATATATGTCTCTGATACAACTTTCGCACACTTATGTTTCTTATTTATTTTTTTTCTCTAAGGAAGTCTTTTACCATTTGAATTCAATTTTTATGATGTGATTGATATAAAAGGTACAAAAATTTATTTTTTTCTATTCTTATTTTTGAAACAAAAGCAGTGGTTCCATTTCTCAAAAATATAGACATGTTAATTACATCAGTATGTCTGTATATACAATGTATTATAAAATAAATTGAGAAAATGAAGTAGAGACCGAGACATAATATGTGTCTGAAGGAAGTTATTTAAAAATATTTCACAAAGATATTAATTTGGAACATGTCAATTCATGAAATAATTTGAATATAATCTCAATGACCCCAATTTTCATTTTGTTTAAAAAAAGAGCAATACAAAGTCTAACAATGTAAAATCAATCAAAATTCTCTCTGATGAAAGTTTTGGAAAATGATTATTTCTTTTAATATTTCAACAATAAAAGGCGAAAAATTGTGAGTGTTAAACCCTGAAGTACAGCCTTAAAATAACTGACACCGACCAAAATTTTGGCGTACACCGCACTGCACTTACCAAAATTTGAAGTAATGTCGAAAATAAACAGAACGACATACAACCTTATGAAAAATAAATCTTTGACATGTTTTCCAATCAACAAGCAACAATTCTATACGACAAACGTAACATATAATAGGTTGGATGTATAGAAATCCAAAGATCAAATTGGCGTGTTCAAAATTTTGACCTACCCCACGTCGGTTTTCCTTCAATAGCATTCTGTAAAGCGTTATTTTCACTAAAGTAAATACACGTATCGGTTTTCAGATGGAAGGAGAGCCGAAACGCAATATTTACAGAATACACCGTGTAAATGTACAACGATAAGACACTCTCAACTACTGACCTTTGCTTGCCGAAGCGGGGCGCGTCAGCCATCTTTGGCAGCACTTACCAAAATACACGCTGCACTTACCAATTCGACCCTGCTGAAATACCCCCAATTTAACGGAATATCTTGCAAATTGTCTGAAATAATATCTGGATATTTCCTTTTATTTTTTACTTTTTGTTTTGTTGAACATTGTTTATGTTTTGAATACCTATAGAGCCCGCTGTCTATCAAATTCCAAACTTGACATGTTATTCAGACCTACGTTTAAAACGTTATCTGTTTCCTTGTGTGTTTCTTGTCTCTAGATATATATACTGTGTCTGATATATGCAGTGGCACAAACGTTAATTTGAAAAAAGGAGCAATTTCCTTCTGGTAAAACTTTTCAAAGATCTGCTTCTTAAACTTGAGGCAATATGGACTAAACTTGATCAAGATGGGTCTGTTTAAAAATAGTCCATCAGACCGTGTAAAGAAAATTTGTATGATATTATTTGACCTTGTTGGAACCAAACATTGACACAACAGTCCTTTGATGGACCTAGTTAAAATTGTATCCTTTGAGCCTATGTCATATCCAGGAGTTAGGCCAGCCGTGAACCTACACTTTAGTTTGATATTGGGCGGCATTTTAACTGTGAATTCGAATGTGGCCACAATGGTCCTTTTGTTTGTCTGTATAAAAATTGTGTCCTACAGGTCAGAATCCTACCCTAGATGGCTGCCATCGGGAATTACTAGTTTAACATTAAAACATGTGGGAAAATACATTCTAAATCATTATACCCCGTAAACGAAGTTTAGGGGGCATATATGAATCACCCTGTCTGTCTATCTGTCTGTCCACACTTCTTTTAAGCACAACTCCTCTTAAACCACTCGAAGGATGAAACTTTACCAAAAGGAAGGACACTATATGGAGATGTGCATGAAGGAATATAATTATTGTCCTAAAACTAGGAAGGGGAGATAATTCGACTTTGAGTTTTCATTGATTCCGTCTGCACAGAATATCTTGTGAGCGCAACTCCTATTAAAACGCTTGAAGGATTTCGATGAAACTTTACACAAAGGAAGGATATGGAGATTTGCATGAAGAAATTATATTATTGTCCGAAGCCAGAAAAGGGAGATAATTTGGTTGATTCCGTTTGCACAGAATACCTGGTAAGTGCAACTCCTCTTGAACTGCTTGGAGGATTTTGATTAACTTTTACACAAATGAAGGACACTATAGGGAGATGTGCATGAAGAAATATAATTATTGTCCGAAGCTTGAAAGGGGAGATAATTTGACTTAGACTGTTCATTGATTCCTACTGCACAAAATACATTGTAAGCTTAACTCCTCTTAAACCGCTAGAAGGATTTTGGTGAAACTTTGCACAAAGGAAAACACTATATGAAGATGAGCATGAAGGAACATTATTATTGCTGGATGCCAGGAAGGGGAGATAATTTGGCTTCGACCGAATAAATTTATTTTTTCTGTTTTTAACAATATTTCGTGGGAACACTTGTAATACAAAAGTTATTTTTTAGGATTATATCGTTGTGTCCATACTCATATTATGTCCACACCTGTATTGTGTCCAAACCCATCTTAATTTGCATTTTCCATATTGATTCAGGGTACAGTGAACGGGGGTATATCTGGCTACCAGTCGGCGACAGCTCTTTAACTTGACTAGTTAGAACCAAATTTAGTTAAAATGGTCTTTGAATTAGCTCCTTACAAGATTGCATGACGACTTTGGGTCCTATCCCAAATGACTATTAATGTGAAAAATATTTTTACAGATAATAAGCACCCAGATATACAGGGCGCAATATGAGCACTTGGAAGCTTTATGTCAGATTGACATGGCAGATTTTTCTAAAAATAACACAACTTAATTTGTCTTCACATGAGTGGTTTTGAATGTAAAACTTAGTTACATTTTTGATCTGAACAACTAAAATGAATAAATGAATTATTGGTCATTGCATAATAGCAGACTCTTTCGAAATAATGCCACAACACATACAAAAAGGAATTTGTATAGTTTTATGATTGGTCCCACTCTCATTTTTTCCTATGACAGCAACACTTCCAGCAGTGCTACCAGCACTTTGATAAAGGTAAGTGTTGCAGTTCATTAAATTATTTGATAAAATACCGTTTTCATGCAGACGTTAATCAGTTTCGAAAATGAAAAAGTATGGCATCATACGTAACCTATAAAATGTCGGATGCATACACACTGTTATTTGCATGTCGTATGTTAAAACTTTTGAAAACGTCAAATTCCAAACAATTGAGTTCGTGGTCCAGCAATGCAGCCTGATTAGTAGTGTTATTTATTTATTTTTTTCAATGTACACTTTACTGTGGAATTGACTTGTTTTTGTTTTCTTTCTTTATATTATTATCCAAAGTATCAAACAGTCTTTTTTATATTTAATGTTGTTACATTGCTGTTATACAAACATCATAATCCAGAGACATGGCAAAAATGAAAATACAGAAAAAACAGTCATTAGACAGCCACAAAAAAAGAAAAACAAAACGGAAATAACTAAGGCACTTGCAGCATGAGTCCCCATAAAACCAGGCCGCCAGATCCTGAACAAATTCAAGTGAGAGAAATATTTTTGAATTGGGATTGATTGAAACAATATTTCAGGAAGGTCGATATGAAAACGTATTTCTAAACACCGATCCTTGTAAATGTAAAGAGGTTAAAATGGTTCACATGTTAGTAGACTGATTAGTGGGCGGGTATTCAAAAATAATATACAAATAAAACCGCCGAAAGCTGAAACCAGAATTTATAACATTCAATGATTCAGAATATATTGATGCATCGCATTATACACCAGAAATCATGACGTTTTTAAGCATACATCTGTAGAAAACTCTTTGACGACCATGCATTTGCTTGCTTCGAAGCAAATCGCAAATGTTTCATCGTTATAAAAAAAAAATATTGTAAGAATTGGTTATTTGAATGAAATATTTCTGCGATATGGGGGTGGAAAACATACGTATATTACTTCTAAACGTAGCAATAACGGAGGAAAGCGTAGTTATAGGTAAGAGTACGTGATAATAACAGCTAAATCATTAAGAAAACGTATTAATGCGTAGACTTTAAATAACAAATTATAGACTTCCAATGTTATTTCCAAAGGGGGGGGGGGGGTTCGCCATGAATCTAAATGTAGAACCAATTTAATTTACTAGCAGGTGTCCTATAAACAACATGTACACTAACAGAGCTTTGAAATAAAAAAAAAATGTGGGTTCGCATTGCTTTTCTGGATGTGAATTGGGGATAAAAAAGGATGACACTTTAAATACGGTAAAGGATGAGAGGCAGTAAGACCCATTTTTGGCCCAAGATTTACCATGAAACTAAAACTATACAAACAGATGTCTTATGTTCCTGAAACATTGAACAAATATAGGGCTTTATGAAAATGATAAAGCTTTTTTCCATATCAGTTTGATTCTCATGATAATCAGTTAACTCAAAAGCTATATTTTTGGAAATAGTCAGAATTTCATAGATATTTGCTGTGTTTTGCACATTTTTGTGCTTTGAAAAATATGGGCACATCTGAATAACAACTTCATATTTAGTCAAAATGTGTAAAATGGTGAAATACATCATTTCTGAAAGTTTGAAGTTGTTGATTGCATGTGCCCCATGTTCACTTAAAGAAAATTTGCTTTGAGAACATTCAAAATTGCAGATTTTCTGATTTTCTTTCAAAAAGACGGCTCCTGGTGATGTCACAATAACGTCAAAATGAAAGGAATTCGTATTATTATATGTTTTCTTTGTAGCCAGATGTAAATACAGATTAATACATGTGCATTTCCATATTGACCTGATTATCATCCCTCGACCCACATTGTCCCTCGACGAACTGAGTTTTATGTAATCCGAAACTCTGACACCTTATACCTGATACTTTTGAAACTTTGCACAGTTGAACTGGACACATTGAATATATGCACCTCCCCTTTTTGTGATTTTTGAATAAAAAAATGTCGAATTTATGCAGTGTTAAACTTAAACTGAGTCATATTTTCATCATGTTTTAACATTACAGTACCTGGTTTGTGTAGTCTAAAACATTCACATCTTTGACTGATACCTTTGCAAGTTTGCACTGTCTTTTTAATGATGATGTAAATCTCCCGTCTTAAACACTTTTAATTAAAAAATGTCAAATTTATCCATTATTAAACTTGGTCTTTTTTTATCACATTGTATCATCATGGTACTCGGTCTGTGGCCGGAGACGTTGCAAAGTTCTCAACGCACTGATTGTCGACAGTTATTCTGGAATTTTTGTATTGCGTTGACATATTTTATCATATACATGCAGATACAAAGTATGAGTTTACTTGAAACTCTGGTATGGTTTTTACATTTGCTAAAAAATGGACTATTTTCAATTAATTCTTTGTTCAACTTTGTACATTGATAGACTATGATAGTATCTCAATTATAACTTGCATTGCTATTAGGTAAATGAATACATGTTTAAATTTGCAGACTTATACATTACATTCTGTTAGTTTAAAAAAACACACTTTTAATATCGGTTCAATACGAGTGACGGTGACGCAGGTCCAGACATGTAATTGGTCTTGTTATATAGGGTTATAGAATGGGATTTTTCATATTGGTCGAGGCAACGCCGATGCCCAATACAGCTGTCCGAGGACATTATACAGGACCAATGTGAAAAATAACATTCTATGACGCCTTTATCAAATAGTTATTTAAGAATATATACTATCGATTCAATGGCAACAAAATGAGCGAAGAACTTGTCAGTCAATTTTTTATGTTTACTTCTCCTTTATTCTCAAGTTTATTTTCATGTATTTATGCTATGTGGAACAGTCCCCAACATTCGAAAATTTGACTTGTGACTGCGTTTTTCATATATGACGATATTTGGACAAACATTTGAGATGTCCGTCAGCCGCGCAAATGTTAATGACTCAAGTTCAATTCAGCGAGTGGTGGTTACCTGACAAAAAATTACTTTTTTGATCTTCGTAGCATGAGCATTTTGTGCTAAAATCTGATTGTTGACATGTTTGAATACTATGATGTTTCATATTAAAAATCACTGAACGATCAAAGTATTTTTCAGAATGTCAACAAACCAGCATTGTCATTGATGTCCTTGAACTTCTGCAAAAATGTATAAGTACGGGATCGGATCCCGGAAATGAAACTGAATTTCCGTTTTGAAATAAATCGTAATAAAAAGTGTACAATACGTCGTTTTCGAGATACAGATCTATTACGGGACAACATACTTATTTTTGCACTTTGTCACGTGATAATGGTGACGTTGCGGTGCTTGACGTCTTCCGCTTCGTACTTGTTGTACATAACAATATCTTATGGATAAGTTCCACTTATATAATGTTGTAAAAAGTCGTATTTTTCATTCTATTTTATTATGAAGCTTGAAGTTAAGAACCGCAGTAACATGACTGCATTGTCTGCAGGATAACACAAGATTTTTATGTTTGGAAGTGAACTTCAATTTCGTGGCATTTGCCGCGGTCGATTGAACTGGAAAAAATCTTTAAAAAAGTGCAAATAAAAATCACGTCATTCAGAAGAAATACTCATCTTCACGGAAAAGTAAAATTCACTTATGTAACAAATTAGGTAGGCTTTCTGAGGCGCATTGACGTTGTGTGTGTTGGAAATGCAATAAACCGGAAATGTGAGTGAACCTGAAAACGCCGGGAACGTCATAAAAGATGTTACGTCATTCCGGGAATGAAGGGATCTCGAAAACGACGTATTGATTAACTTGTAGCAGTCTAGCAGATTATTCACATGGAATTATGTTATGTTCATGAAATGCCGCCATTTCGTTGAAAATCTAATGAACCGGAAGTCCGTATTCGGCCTGGCCGTATTGGCCTAGTAAACCCGTATTGGGCCAGTAAATCCATATTAAGCCAGTATATCCATATTGGGCCTGCTTGGCCGTATTTGTCCAGTTCACCTATCTATATTTGCTCTAAACATTTTGTATTGCATAGCCAATTTTAATCATATTTTACATAACTATTTAATAATGTATATTACAGACTATCGGGATATCTAGTATCACTGTACTCGGGCTGAAATTACCATGCCCGGGACAAGGTTTTTTTTTTGGCAGTCCGGACATTTTTGGACTAACTTTCGACTTTGCTATAACATGGCTGTGTCTCACTACAAGTATGTCATAATATGCAATTACAACCAAACCATAAATGGTCATTTTAACAAAAAAAAAAAAAAGAATCAAGTTATAGGTAATGCATTCATCTTTCGGAGCATTGGACTTTGTTTTCCTTTTTCAAAAAACATATTGTTTTGAAACAACCAAACAAATCATTTTTTTCTGTATTGCCAAGCCACAATCATTCATCCTTATTTTTCAGTTACCTACTCATTACGGATTGAGATGAATAGGACTATTGATGGATTTCTTGACAGTAACAATACAGAAATCAAATGTTCCTATATAAAGGAAATCGACGACGAAATAATCTCGTTAATCTTACTTGTCCAGAACAAAACAACACAAGAGTTTATACGGATTGCACTATTTCGTCCTTACAGACAACCCCTCATTTTCCTAAGTGGAAATTATCTGTCAGACAGAGTTATTCTTTCAAATATAACATCAATGTCAACTTCAGTCTCTCTAACATTTATGCGACTGCAATGTGACGACGAGGCGAAATATCAATGTGCAATAACATATTTCAATGCTGATGTTGAACATAAGTCAACTGTTGTTTCAACAAACTTAAGTGTTACAGGTATTGTATGCTATTTATTATGATAATTTGTATATGTTATTTATTCCATATAAGCTTTATACAATTTTTTATGGTTTTCAGAAAGTTTGGACTTGATCAGAATTTCTGACAACTTTCTTGACAGGTACTTCGGTTTTCACCTATAAACGTAGACACACCAAAGTCGAAAAAAATGAGATAATATAGCATGATCGTATGTTATGCTATTATTTTCGTGGTTTTAGTGCAGATAATATATCATTACCTCGAGATGATTTAAAAATAAAGAAATAAAATTTAACTTTTTGGGGCCATTTAGTGCTTGCTATGTGGTGTGAGATTCCTCACTGTGATGCTTTTTTGGGTCGTTTTAACCTGGATATGGGATTTTGTCTCCTTGATATTAACCCAATTTCCTTTCTTTTTCATATTTGTCTTTATGAACTACACACTCAGATAATACGTTAGTACTACCTTACTCATCAGGTAACAGGTTATGAACTATTTAATGATGGATTTTGAATTGATATATTTTTTTTTCTTTTTTTTTAAGAAAAAATGACTTTCAACTCCATAAGACTATTGTTTTAAAGACCATTTTTTAATGACATTTCTCAACTAAAAACATAATCTTTCGACATTATGGCTTTGTAATTTTTCTCGGTCATTGAAATTATAATAATATTTGGACCAAGCGCCTTTGTTCCTTACCATATGCGTATACTCATACGGTCGGGATCGAGCCAGACCATTTCGGTATGCTTACCTCATGGGTAACTCAGGAAATTCATTTAATTTCGAATAAATTTTAATGAAATATTTTTCACACATATACAATAAGGAAATAATAGGAGTGCCACTTTATTGGCAACATGCGTGTTAACCCAAATCTTTCAATTAAAATAAAACATCTAGAATGACTCAAAATTACAACCACACGCACCAATCGTACAAGAGTGCTGAATAAGAAAAATAAAAATTAAAGGCGAAAAACAGACGATAACATTTTGAAGACCTTCAAAATTACGCTAGCAGAAACAAACAGTATGTAAAAAGTTGTAAAAAAATGCTAGAACCTGATAAAAAATTAAAAAAAAACTTGGACGAACTTTACATTCGGTACGTAAGGATGGGAATCGACATTTTGCATGAATCATGTAATTGTTTTGGGGATCCAATGACCTGATAGTGTTACACGTGTTCCAGCCTTTCACAGATACTGATGACGTCTACTAAAATTCATGGTGATTCTTTTCTCAACCCTTCGGGACGTTTGAGCTTGCCGACAGATTATTTGGAGGAATTTCTTGACCACTCGTACCAAATAAAGTTTTGTCTCAATCTTTCCTTTTTTCAAGAAAGTAGTTTCAGTAGATTCCCTGTTTGAATTGTATTCGTATTTGTATTACACTATATAAACGGGATAGAGAAGGGGGGGGTGGTGGTTACCATAAACCGTTTAAACGAAGTTGGGAGACTTATTGTTTTTGTTGCGTTTCTTATTATTATTATGTCGCCCCAGACGTAGTCGGGACGACATATTGTTTTTCCTCCGTTTCTTCTTATTATTATTATTCTTTATTATTCCAGCCAAAGTTTGTCCGGTCAATTACTCAGCGATGCATGATCAGAAGTTCATGAAACTTAACATAAAGTTGGATCACCATATGAAGATGTGCGTTTTAATATTTTTATTTTCAAAATGGCCGCCATTTCCAAGATGGCCGCCCTTTTACGTCAAAATTTCAACGTTGTCGGATTTCAACGAAAATTGATTTCTAGGTAGATTTTGACGCTGCGAACATGATGGAATCATCGAATTGGCTGCCAGGGGCGACATCAGCCATTGCTCGCAATTGCAAATCTAGTTATTCTTCCATCCTTCTTTATTCCGGTCGCAATGAACTTGTCCGAACCAGATCTCAGAGACCATAACACCTAAAGCTTTGAAACTTTGTATGATGCTAGCCCCATATATCTAGATGTGCAATCAGGAAAAAATTTACCAGGAGGGGTCCATTAAGGGTACATTTTTGGGGCTCAAAAAGGGGTGGGGTTGTCCAATGTTGACCCTATGGGAAAATGAAATTTTGAATGTTTTGCACCATATTTCTCACTGTATCTCAAAAACTTTTAATACTAGCTCAATCAAACTTCATAAGAAAGATGTGTGTCATGTAAGAAAGAGTTCCATGGTATTGAAAATTTCAAAATAACAATGGTTGCCATGGAAACCATGCAAAAAATTGGAAATTTTGAGAAAATTGTATTTTCTGCTTATAATTGTATTTTGATTACAGCAATATGTATTACTTAAATTATAAGGGGAACCCCTGCCCAATTTTTTTTTGGAAGGGGGTTTAAAATTGATTCTAATGGATGGTAATGGATGAGGGAAATTTCAAAATAATGATGGTTGCCATCATTATTTTGCAAAAAATTTGAAATTTTAAGAAAATTGTATTTTTTTGCTTATAATTGTATTTTGATTACAGCAATATGTATTACTTAGATTATACGGGGAACCCCTGCCGAAATTTTTTTCGGAAAGGGGTTTAAAATTTATTGTAATGGATGGAGAAATTTCAAAATAACTATGGTCACCATGGAAACTTTACAAAAAACTTTAAATTTTGAGAAAATCGTAATTACTGTTGATAATTATATTTTTATTACAGCTATATCTATAACTTAGGTAATAAGGGGAACCCCTGCCCATTTTTTTTTGAAACAATGTATGAAATTGAATGTACAGGATATTGGTGCATTTGGTTACCATGGAAACCAACCCAGAAACCTACAATTTTAAGAAAAACATGTTTTTTTTTTGCAATGCATGTAGTCATTTGATTTCAGAAACATGTATAAATTAGTTTGTAAGGGGAGTCCCTGTTCAAAATTTTTTCCAGAAGGAGTCTCGTAATGTTTTGAAATCCGATGTGGGAGTTCGTTTGGGAGACTTTTGTGTTTCGCTTGCGAACACAGTTATCACTTGTTATTATTATTCCGCTTTCTTTCTTTATTCTCGTCCGGATGAACTTGTCCGAACCAGATCTCGGAGACCATTTGACATAGAACTTTGAAACTTTGTAGGATGTTGGCCCCATATATCTAGTTGTGCCTAAAACAAAAATTTTTTGAAAAGGGGGTTTATTAAGGGTACATTTGGGGAGCTCAAAAAGGGGTGGGGTCTGCAATGTTAACCCTATGGGAAAATGAAATTTTGGATATTTTTCACCCTATTTCTCACTGCATCTCAAAACTTTTAATACATGAAACTCCATAGGAAAGGTGTTTTTGATGTAAGAAAGGGTTCTACAGTATTGGAACTTTCAAATTAATTTCGGTTGTCATGGAAACCAAACAAAAAATGGAAATTTTTTGAAAATAATAGTGTTCGCTAATGATTATATTTTGATTACAGCAATACATAATCACATATGTTATCCCTGCGCAAATTTTCTTTTGAAAGAGGTCTGAAATTTGGTTTAATGGACAAAAGAGCATTTGGTTGCCATGGAAACAAAACCCGAAACTAATTCTTTTGAAAAATCAGGTTTTCTGATAAAAAAGAAGGAATTTTGAGAAATATGTATTACATAGCTTATAAGGGAAACCCCTGCCCAATTTTTTTTTTTTGGAAATGGTCTGAAATAGGGTGTAATGGATAAAAGAGCACTTGTTTGCCATAGAAACAAAAACAGAAACGTATTTTTTGGTTGAAAAATTGAGTTTTCTGATAAAAAAAGGACTTTTGAAAAATATGAATTACATAGGTTATAAGTGGAACCCCTGCCCAAATTTTCTTTGGAAAGAGGTCTGAAATAGGGTGTGATGGACAAAAGAGCATTTAGTTGCCATGGAAACAAAAGAAGAAACTTATTTTTTTGAAAAATCAGGTTTTCTGATAAAAAGAAGGAATTTTGAGAAATATGTATTAAAAAGCTTATAAGGGGAACCCCTGCCATTTTTTTTTTTGGGGGGGGGGGGA
>MJUU01011709.1:3150-17941 GCA_002080025.1 Modiolus philippinarum
GTTCGTTGTCTGTCTAAAACGTGATCAAATCTAGGCTCTGGGGACCTTACTCTATTTGGTCTGCTGTGCATGTCCCGTCTCTGACTATATTCGGGTGGCTCGTGTCTAACAAAGACATGTCTGTCTTGTATTTGCCCTTCTGGAGCCCCTGACCCTTGTGTGTGAACTCGATTCCTCTGCAATTCAGTTGTTCTTCTATGTTCAAAATTGTCATCCCTGGACGTAAGCGTATCTTTGCCGCATGCAAAACTATCTCCCGATGCAATACACGACTCACGTGCCATAGGGCGAAAAGCTGGCTCATTTTGTTGCCGAAAATAACTTCTTCCTTCTAAACTATCGGGCTGTCGACTATCATTTGAGCTGATAACGTCGTCTACGCGAATTTCTTCGTCAGCTTTACAATCGTCTTTTCTTTGAGCCGTAAAGCGTAATTCTGTATTTTCGCTATCATGACATTCTTGTTCATCAATTTGAGATTCGCCGTCAGATATTTCAGTATCTTTTTCTACTGCTTTGCCTTTACGTTTTGATGGCATTGTGAAATATTTTGAAAATCAAATTCTCTTGATTTTACTTTTTTTTATATATATTTTTATCAGAAATATTTTCAAGATCACTTGAAAATTAAAATGTATACTTTTTTTTTTACAAAGATATACAGCAAATAAAAAACTTTTTTAGGCGTCCAGTACGATCTCACGAAATAACTCGTAAAGTACGTTATATCGCACCACCGGCCACCACTTTATGTGTCACGGTCTAGGGTAGCGTGGGGACACATAAATTATAAGTCACAAACCAACCTTGGGCGACATGGATAACGTTCAATCTTGGGCGAAATGGATAACATGGACGGGACTGACTAGGGGTCCACATAAGTTTCAAGGACAATGGATACAATATATGTTTTACAAATTTTATTAACTGAATAAAACGATAGCAGTTATTTGTAAGATAACATCTTCAGTAACCCGGAACCCTGGATTCAAGATTGACTTCTAACTTCAGTGGGCTAAACATTCAGTTTAGCGACAATATAACTTGTAATTGGCCAAAATTCGTGACTACCGACCAAAATTCATGACTACAAGTTGAAGAGACATAAATTGTGTCACACAGTCAAACATTCAGTTTGTGCACTAAAGTAACAAATAAAATTATTTGTTATTACCAAAATATCTTGGTTAAAGACGACTTTTATAATAATGTGAACTATGTCCAAGATTCTCAGCTAAACATTCAGTTTAGCAAATCTAACTTATCTCATGTAAGTTCCCGTAACCAAATATAAAGCAATAGACATCGTTCAGTGCTCCATTTCAGCCAACAGCTTATTCAATAATAAAAAAGCATCATTTCAAGAATTTGTGTTTGGTCTCTCTGTACATATACTATAAGAGTATATAAAATGCTAATCTCAGCATTTAAATTAAATAAAATATAAAGTTTTCTGTACCTTTGGCGCTGCCAGGAGTAATGGCTGGCAGTCTGCAGTGGAGAACTATCAGAAAGACCCAGATTTTGAAGGTGCGCGCCTTATATACTCAGATCGCTATCACCCATAGCAATTGCTAGATTCCAACATTCACCATAGCTACAGATGCTAGCGGCGCGAAATCAACAGATATGTCTGAAATCACTATTTTCAGTCAACTATAGGACAAAATTGGAATAAATGTTCATAAAACAACCTGTTTTACTAGCTTTTTGTTTCGATTTGTGTTAATATGTATTTTTTATATATTTTATTGACAATTTTTATGTGCTACAGCAAATTCTCCCAACCGGATGAAATTCCTCCGCCTTGACATGCGCAGTGACTAAAATGTGTATTGCCAGAATGTAAACAGACAAGCCGGTGACACTGTGCACTTCAGAGATGTAAACTGGGTTTAAAATGAAATATTTCGCTAGAAAAGCTACATAGGTATTGTCAAACAAATACATTGAGTTGGCCCATTCACCCGAAACACAATGACAGTGCCCGAAAAGGTATAAATATACGATCGAAGCGAAGCATCACATGTCCATTTCCATGTGTTGCTCGATCGTACATACACATGTAGTGATACACGATATAGCTAAAACATATCTATTTCACATCCCATTCACCGTAAATTTGCCAGAACAGTAGAACAAATCACTGCCCATTATGTCTGTCTGTAAACACTGAGTGACCAAAGAACAAACATGTCACAATGGACTGAAAGTACCAAATGAAGGCATGACTGAATGTGCCCCACAAATATGTGGGCAGTAGATCAGAATTACTGAATATCAAACCATTACAGTACTTTTGCAGGCCCCCAGAATGTCAGGAATTTACTCAGTAACGTTATGTTTCTTTTCCCGCCAGTAAGGTAATTACCTGTGACGTTAACATATAGAATGTATGGGCGCCTTAGATCGCTAGTAACGTTAGAATAGTAAAGACATGTTTTAGAAAGCTCATCGTAGTTCGGTATATATTCGCGACTAATAGAAGCCTTCGCTACAGTTACCACTGGGTCGATGCCACTGCTGATGGACTGTAAGTCCCCGAGGGTATTCACCAGCCCAGTAGTCAGTACTTCGGTGCTGACCCGAAAGCCGATTCTATTTTGAAATTTACAATATCTAAATTTTTGTAAATTTTGTTGAAAACTAAGGAGTACCTCCCTCATGCAAAGCTCTGTCCTTAGCTGATTTTGGCTTTACATTTAGATCATATTGGTTATTTGTTCTCTGTCAGTTTTATAGATCTTTGAGTTTATGGTCTTCCAAACGTTTAGATTTTATCTGCACTGAAGAGACATAAGTTGTCGAAATGCGCATATGCAGAATTCAAATTCACAGTAACTTCGGTATTTAGTTTTTTCCACAAAACACAACAAATAATAATCCTCTGGCTTCCAGATGAGCAAGAAAAGGTCTAAATATAAATGAAAATTTATTAACGTTACGGTATTTATTAAATTTTAGGCGGATGTGAAACAGAGAAGATATGTAACGCAAAATAACAAACAACCAATTCTCAAACACCGTAACCATACGTATCATCTACACTACACAAGATTTAGTAGTCACAGAGGTGCTCAAGAAGCACCCATTCAATTATCAATTACCAATTCATTTTTTGTGTTACAGATTTATTGGGCTGGAGACATGTTAGGGGCTGTAATCGGGGCCCTTACCTATGACAAAATATTATCAACAACAGTTTGTATTCACTGGTTGAAAACTGATTGTAGGAAATGCAGAGAAGAAGACCCAATGCTAAACTTCAAGACATCGAAGTACAAAAAGAAGGAAGAAAATGAAAATCATGAAATGTTATGAATCAGACATGATATGTGAACTTTTAATACATTATTTTATATAACTTTAACAGCAGATTTATTCAAGTATGTACCAAGTAACTTAGAAATTTCAGTTTGGTTTAATAAAAGAGGATTATTACAGTCTAGTACAGAATTATGTTATGCACCCTTACAAATCTAGTTTTACTCGCAAAAATACAGAATTTTGGTAAAGGTATCTACTTTTAACTAAAAATAATATTATTATTTGTAGTTTTATTTCAATTTGAAGCAGTTTTTTTTTTTATCTCAGTTCCATCTACAAATATATAATTTTGAAACAGACTATTTTATCTTTTGTATAACTGTAGGGATGTGAATGGATTTTAGATGTTGTCTGGTGGTTATTCAAAGTTGCTAGTCAAGTTTGTTAAGTTTGAGGGTACATGGTTAATTAAATCTGCTGTAGATGAAAAAAATATGTATCATTTAATACGAATATGTAAAACAGTATTATTAGCACTGAACATAAAAGATTCATAGAATTGAATTTCATATCCTATATGAAACTCCTGTGCTAAAACGGAAACACCGCAGTGGAACAATTACATTGCAGAGATAAATGTTGTGTTTTGGATATGTAAAACATATTGTTGAACTTGGCCTCCGGTCCCAGAACTAGGACAACCAAAATTTCACTAGAGAACCTTGGTAGCAGGCTTTTGATCAGCTTTGGCAACTGGTAGCGTTGTAACTTGGCCGAGCGATTGTTCAATGTTACTGAACACTAGGTTCACTAGTCTTGGATTACTGACTGTTACAATGGTAGCATGCTATGATGACTAAGCTAGGAATGATCCCATAAGTAATTTGATACTTGACTATGTACTAATTATTCTAACTATAATCTACAATAAGTGAGGCAGTTTCAGTTTCAACAATAATCTTTATTATAACAAATAAAATCCCTTAGAGCGACTTCGAAAAAATATACAGGGTCCCCCCTTGGACTTCTGTAGTCTGATAACACACACAGACACAGTATAAATTGGACGGATTATCTTCTAACCACTGGTTAGGTTCTTTATATCAACAATCAATTGAAAAGGGGAGTCCATAGAATAGTATAAATGTATCTGGGAGGTGAACTTCAGTTACTTTAGGTCACAGGTGAGTTATTTGTATTACAAAACACATTAAAGGGACGTACTAGGCTATAAACTATCCTGGACTAATAATAGGAATCAGTTGTGGCTGGTAATAATGCGCTCTATTTGTTTTATAGGGTTAAATTTCCAAAGCCCTGGTTTCGGGTCCACAACCTTGCGATATCTGCTTCAGTTACGATATTTATACGCTAGAGTGACCAAGAATTTGTGTCACTGGCACAGGAGGTGTGTCCAGCCCTCTGATTGGTTAATACTATAATTAGTTCCCATGACCTGCGCGGCTTAAACCGGAAATCAATATGGCAGCTATGGAAAACACATGTCTTCGTACAATGTTCGGGAGAGGGAAAACGGGGAATGGAGCTTACATATACCTAACTGGAAGGAAACAGCGCCCCAGTTACAATATATATACCTAGCGTAAACAAACACAATAGGTAATAAAACGGGACAGTGGAAAATAAAGGGCAACTAAAGCTGGGAACATAGGCGGACCCCCTGGTCAAACTGAGAACGAACTCTGTACTTAACAATCCCATGAGAAATATGCATAAATAATAACAATATTTACAATAATAATACCACGAACGCGATACCTGCAATAAAGAGAAAGTTCATTCAAACAGTTAGTGTCCATCCTTCCAGTCACACACGCGTTGTACCCAAAACATTTCGGAATATAAAAACGGCAACGAACGATATGAAAAGTGTTTTTGGTTACAATGAAAACAACATACATACAATAAATATCCTAACATACCTATTTCCTAGCCCTATCCGTAACACCACCCCCCAACCCGGGAAAAGTAAGGAACACCTACCTACAGGAAACATACCTATACCTACAAAAAAAATTACTCTTCCTGGGTGGCGTCCTTATGGCGTATCCACGAGTCCCGAAGCTCCAGTATGGTACCATCGCTCAAGAAACATCTTTCTTCCTTCATAATCATGTTGACTCCCAGGGGTAAAAGGCGACGTCCATATCTAGACTTTAACGAAGACCTTGTCATGTTAACTTTTTCTTGTAGTGTTTTAGCTAATGGGTGACGTAAGTATGACGAGGGAGCACCAGCAAAAAAAAATCTTGGATCTAAACACATATGTTCATACAATTTGGTTTGGTCTTCGTTAGCAGAAACTGGTTTTGGTGGTGCCCAGGTATCCTTTGGTGTGCGACAGTCAATCTCAACTGAACTTTCAAGTGGAATTGTCTTTGGCAAGGTTTTGCTTGCGGATTTCATAGATAAATCCCATGGTTCATCTTGTTCTTGGGTTGATATGGTTTCTGATGGAGTTAGAACGGCAGATGCAGAAAGGTCCAGGATCACGATGTCGTCAGCTCTAGCATGTGTTGAAATTGGTGGTGTGTTGCTGGGAACAACAGAAGGTTGTATAGTTTCAGGTGTAGGTTCAGCCCTTGGTTCTGAAGTTGGTTCTGGTCTTGGTTCTGAAGTTGGTTCTGGTCTTGGTTCTGAAGTTGGTTCTGGTCTTGGCTCTGAAGTGTGTTCAGACATGTAATTGAAGTTGGTTCAGCCTCTGTAATTGAAGTCAGTTCAGGCTCTGTTTCTGCTGTTAAAGCTGGCACTGTTTCTGTCAAGTATTCTGAGAAAATTTCATCTGATGGAATAACAACATTATCTTGTGGTTTAGTTATAGTGGCTGAAGCTGGAGCTGTACAATTAGGTAATGTTGGTTCATTTAGCTCTAGAGTATCAGATCTAAGGTTCCTCATAGGAGATGGGGTTCTAGGTTCAACTCTGAGGAGGTCAGCAAAATCTGGCATAGCCTCATACAAAGTCATTGAGCTGCCTTGTAGTTGGTGTGTCCCACGGAGTGTTGTAAACTACTGGCTCTGGCCTAGAGACTGATGACCTTATTCCTGGGTGTTGTGGGGTCCTTTCTGGTACAAAATCTAGGTATTTCCTGTGAATCCTTTCGTGCTCCCTCACTCGGTAAGCTTGGCTGACAGATTTGGCATATGGAAACCACCTGCAATTTATGGTATTAGCAGAGTGTGAGATTATCTTATGTCTGGTTAGTTGTTCCTGTCTAGGAAACCTCCTTCCACTTTCAGTGCATTGGAAGTCAAATGGATCAGGTGCTAGATGACTCAATTCTGAAAAATATAAAATTTTAACAATCATAAATAAAATGCAAATACCCTGGTATGTATTAGCCATCAGGTACACAAATAAGCATTAGTACTGGTTATAAAATGTTTTGGTAAATATAGAGCTTGGTCTTGAATTGTTACTTTGGTATTCTCAAAGCAATAACTGGTTCATTAGCAATAGTAGAACCTTGTTATATTATATACAGTATCCATATGTGGTATTAAATACTACCATTATATTTATCTTGGTACTTTGTCAATATTACATTTGTATGTTTGAATGTTGGTTGCTCTTAGCAATTATCACTCAGATTGGTACACACAGGTCATATATTTTTTTTTACAACATCTTATTATATTCACATTAGTAATAATATTGGTCATTGGGAATCATGACCCATTTTCTCATGTACATTCACAACAAGTTAACATTGGTCATTGGTAATCATGACTATATACATGGTTTCTACATGGTATCAGTATATTGAATAATGGCTTACTCTATGTACAAAATATTTACAGGTATGATATAAAACATTCATTTTACAAAATGCATGAAGACCAATAATATTAATGTTTTGGTCTGTTACTTCACATAATGATATAATTTTTTCTTTGGTTATGGTATAGCTAGAAAATATGTACTGCATGGTTATTGCAGTTCCCAAGGAATGGGTAAACATTTCATATATTGGTACTTATTACAATAATAACATATAAACACATATATTAACAAAAATATATAAAACTATAATGTCAGGTCTGTCTGTCATATTATTAAAATCTTAAATGGTTTGGCTCCTGGTATTAAGGGCAGGCTCCCCTTTAGGTTGGAAGCATCTCCGCATATAACCTTGGTATGGTTTCAGTACTATCTTGGGTTTACATTTTGGACCTTCCTGGACTTTATATAGGATATCTGATATAACTTTTATTACAGTGTAGGGACCTGTCCAACGCAGAAGCAGTTTAGGTGAGCGCCCCTTGTATTTCCTGTTATCTTGTAGTAATACGCCTTCACCCAACTTATATTTTGGAAAGGTACATGAGAGGTCATATCGTTTCTTCTGGCGCAAACTTGCACTGACAATAGCATGGACTTTTTCAAAGCGACATATAAGGTCATCCGCATAGGTAGGTATATTTTGAGTTTCTAAGTCTGACCCCTTCCCAAAAAAAAGATCAACTGGTTGTTGGACCTCCCTTCCAAACATCATGAAGCATGGGGTTTCACCTATGGTTTCGTGCACTGATGACCTATATGCCATATGGGGTAAAAATTGGTCCCAATCCTTTTGATGTTTGGATATGAATTTACTCAACATATCTTCTATGGTTCGGTTTAGTCTTTCCGCTAGGCCTGAACTTTGGGGATGGTAGGGGCTGTTCTTGGTTTTATCAATATGCAATCTTTTGCATAACTCTACAAATAACTCTGAAGTAAATTGTATACCCTGGTCAGTATGTATCTGTAGGGGTAAACCATACCTACATATGAACTCAACCATTAACTTATCAGCAACTGTGGTTGTATTAAGGTCGGGTATTGCATAAGCCTCTGCAAATCGGGTGAAGTAGTCAGTGACCACTAATATTTATTCCCACTGTTTGACCTGGGTACAGGTCCTATCATATCTAATGATATTCTTTCCATGGGTTCCCCCACAACATAATTCTGTAATGCCCCACGAGATTTACATTTTAGCTGGTTCCTTTTCTGACACTCCTTACAACGTTTACACCAACGCTTGATAAAAACATGGTACCAAGCCCAATAAAATCGAAATCTCACCCTAACAAGAGTGCGTTTCAACCCCAAATGTCCAGCAACTGGTCATTATGTAAAAGCAAAAGAACTTGGTTCCTATATACACTTGGTAAAATATATTGCAGTGTTGTTTCTTCAGTGGTTAAATTAATCCACTTCCTGTATAAAAAACCATTTACAAAAATTAATCTGTCCCACTGGCCCCAATAGGTTTTACAATCCCTTCCCAGGTGGGAAATTTCTTGCCAGGCTGGTTTATTTGGGTTTTCTTTCCATTTCATTACTGTCCTAATTACAGGGTCATTATTTTTGGCCTGTATTAACTCATCATGGGTTTTGGACTCTAACCAATTGGTTACATTACAGTTTTATCAATAATATCAATTGCCCGGAAAGATGGTTCTTCGATTTTGTATGTAGATTCAATTATTTCTTTACGGTCACAATGGTTACATTGGGTACAGGGCCTACGGGACAAACCATCTGCATTACTATGCTTAAGGCCAGGTCTATGTTTAATGGTATAATCATAAGTTCCTAATACCTCTAGCCACCTGGCTAGTTGGCCTTCAGGGTTTTTAAAATTCTTTAGCCAGTTTAATGCACCATGGTCAGTACGCACAGTAAAATGAGCTTACATATACCTAACTGGAAGGAAACAGCGCCCCAGTTACAATATATATACCTAGCGTAAACAAACACAATAGGTAATAAAACGGGACAGTGGAAAATAAAGGACAACTAAAGCTGGGAACATAGGCGGACCCCCCTGGTCAAAATTATCAGACGTCAAAAGGTATAAGTATTGTTATATTGCGGAAAGCTACGTTAGTTACTCGGCAAGCACATTAAAATGAAATTTTAATGCAAAAGAAATATTGCTAACATAATTGGGTTCAGAGAATATGGCTGGTGGTTGCTAACGGACGTTTAATTCAGTGCACAATGACTTAAATCGTTATGTCGTCTCAATTGAGCATTTGCTTACTATGTCGGAAAAGGCATGCAGTGAATCACCGTCTGGTTTTAAAAAAAGTAAGTTATATTGTTACGGATAGGGCTAGGAAATAGGTATGTTAGGATATTTATTGCATGTATGTTGTTTTCATATGTTTTCATTGTAACCCAAAACACTTTTCATATCGTTTGTTGCCGTTTTTATATTCCAAAATGTTTTGGGTACAACGCGAATGGACACTAACTGTTTTAATGAACTATCTCTTTATTGCAGGTATCGCGTTCGTGGTATTATTATTGTAAATATTGTTATTATTTATGCATATTTCTCATGGGATTGTTATGTACAGAGTTCGTTCTCAGTTTTAGGTGTAATACTTATGTAGTGACGTTAAACAGAACTTTTGCTCCGTTGACGAACTGTGCAAACAACAGGTACGAAAATAGCAAACACGGTTTTTGAAATGTATACGCCATATGCAGAATACTGCTCACAACGGGAAGTTCACAATTGGAAAATCAAATCTCCATGCTTGTCATGATTTCAGACGTCTGGAATATTATCAATATAGAGGTATAAAATAAAAGTATTGTTATCTTTTTTAAAAGCTACCTTGGTTAATCGGCAAGTACATTAAATTCACAATTTTGAATATAAATTACATTATAAAATCCGAAATATGTTACAACAATAATCAGCAATAACCTTACGAACCTATAATCTACAATTTTGAATCAATCGGCGCAAATTTGGGGGTGAATGTCCTCTCTTGAAAGAAATATGATGTTTCAGTATAGTATTGTCCTATACTTCCATTTTCAACTGCTTTTTGGGAAATAGAGCTTTCAGTCATATTTAATGTTATTCGAAGTTTACCCAATGGAAAGCATGTTAATATTTGTCGTCAGAAATCATTGGCCAACGAACCATATGTAGTTACAATAATTTTCCGGTTATTGTGAGGAAGGTCCGTTACAATGATTGCTAATATTCTACCATCCGACCATAAAATGACTACCAGCACAAAACACGGTAAAGGATAGATCTTCTTTCTGAGAGCATACTTTGAACAACACACACTGAAGACGTGGATATCTGTTCCAGTTTGGACGTCTCAAAACACCAACCAATATTAATGTCCATTCTGTTGGATGCCTGATTGGTAATGTCATTTTCTAACCCTTAGACAAAAACAATTAAAATTCCAGTCCCTTGTCTTAAACCTATGAACAGCAACAAGGTAAAATTTACAAGCAAGTGATTTATCTATTAGTACACAGTCAATTACAAGGACAAGTCTGTATCACATACAAATGTACGTCACCGACAAAGACAAAAGTAAAACTTCAATATGGTTTTTATACAACACAGAAATTTAAAACACTGACAGCGTAAGCACTCACTAAAGACTCTAGGGAAGATCAGGTGTTCTGGAAGGATAAACATGATCTGCCTCAAGTTTTGCATTCGTCATACTGCCAATGAAACGTTTGTTAAGTCATAGTCAGGGTTTGTCTCTGTGGTAATAAATTCTGAATCGACTCATAAATGTCGGTTCTCATTTGCGAAATAAACATTGTAACGATCTGTCATATCATGTCAAAACACTTCTGTAGTGAGGTAAGACATGACGTGTGCTCTGTTG
The DNA here is from genome assembly GCA_002080025.1 of Modiolus philippinarum. Classification (NCBI taxonomy): domain Eukaryota; kingdom Metazoa; phylum Mollusca; class Bivalvia; order Mytilida; family Modiolidae; genus Modiolus; species Modiolus philippinarum. The sequence continues at coordinate 14,088 of MJUU01011709.1, forward strand.
ACAAAATTGCTGTACAATTACAGGCCTAAGCATGACAATAGCAAACAATTTATGAAACTTAGACGCCATATGCAGGATATGTGGGAATATTACTTCTCAAAAAGTGAAGTAGATGATTGGAATCTCGAAATCTTCACGCCTGCCGCAAAATTTTGCTTTCAGACGTCCAGAATTATACAAATGGAGGTATAAGTATTGTGGTGCTGATGATGGTATCAGTGGCCTCTTTAAATTTTAATTTCATTTGGATTATATAAGATGAAGGTAATCCTTAAATTGGGGATTGTTCAGTTAAGAAAAACTGAAAGACATGGCCAGCTTGTCTCTTTCTGAACTATCCCTTGTATGGATATGGCTTTCTATGAATAAAGGAATGAAGTACTAAAAGTGGCGTATACAAGTAATTTCTAAAGGTACCCCTGTTGTCTGCTGGAACACTTGTCCTCTACCCTTTCGACGACATCCTCTTTAACAAATAGGTCCTATCTTTACTTAGTACCAAATACATTTTTTTTCCCCACTTTTTAAGTACAAAAATACCGGAACATTGACTTTAATTTATCATGTAGGTGAATAGTAGAGTGTAGAAAAATCAAATGGTTGTGTATTGTTGCAGTGGTTATTCATAAGAAGTTCAGAGTTGAAATCTTTAACTTCTGCTTGAACTATTTCCAATATTACAGTGCTTCAAGTAAAAGCTTATTAAAAAACTAAAACTTTTTTTACAAACCGAATTGACAGAAAAATATGTCTATTTAAATTCATCACTAGCTATTGTAAATTGATTGATGAATTGGAAGTAGTGAAAAGTGAGACCTATCCATGTGCAAGTAGACACTTTCAAGTCTCTATTCTACGGACATTTATTGATGCTACATGGAGAAAAAAATATCTCGTAATGATAATATCTCATGAAAATGAGATAATATCTCATAATTATGAGATATAATCGCATAATTATTAGATAATTATCTAATTATTTTGAGATATTATTTCATAATAATGTGAGATATTATCTCATAATTATGACATAAGAAGTCATAATTATGAGATATTATCTCAAAATTTTAGGTAATTATCTCATAATAATGAGATAATCATCTCATAATTATGTGATATTATCTTATAATTATGAGATGTTATTTCATAATTATGAGATACTGGTTCATCTGTATGAGATATCATCTAATTATTATGAGATTTTTTTCGTAATTACGAGATATTATCTCATAATTATGAGTTAATAAGTCATCTGAATGAGGTAATTATCTCAGAATTATGAGATAGTTATCGCATAATTATGAGATATTATCTCATAATTATGAGATATTATCTCATAATTATGAAATAATATCTCATAATTATATCTCATAATTATAAAATAATATCTCATCAGGGATGTGGTGACGAAATTTATGATCGTGAAAGACTAAGGGACCGACCATTTAACTTGAAGGGGGGGGGCTATAGTTTTTTTCTAAAAAAATATTCTGGATCCGATTTTAAGTGAAAAAAATATTTTTGCTGCCAACATGATGAAAAAAATTTTCTGACGGAGGCTTTCTGCCCAAAAAAATAATGTTAATTTTGAAAAAAAAAATTGTTGATACACGTGAAAAAAATAAATAAATTGTTTCACGTGAAGCGCCAAAAAAATTTTCTGTCCAGGAAAAAAAAACCATAACCCCCCCCCTTTCAGGTTAAATGGGCGGCCCTAAGCTTAACTTTTTGTAAGTTCAGCAATATTACGATGCTGCTTAGCAAAATGCACATTGGACAATGGTAAGATGCTGATTTTAAGTATTTTCAAAAGTTCAGCAGTGTTTATCATTACATTGTTCTTGTTACCGCGGGAAGCATGTGAATATGTATATTCAATATTAAATCAAATTGTGGGATTCCCTAATTGATGCCGTTTTCGTCCGTGGTCTCAAAAGAATTTTCAATTTCATGTTTCCAATTTATTCAAATAAAATGCGATTGACCTAGAATTTTGGCAAAGCTCTAAAGGGGACCATTATAACTTGCTTTTAACTTCTGTATTGTGTTATTTAAGTAAGAAAAAAAGTTTTCATTGTTTTTGAGCTTGATTCATGTATGCTCTATACACATTTCACTTATGGTGCACTATCATATTTCTATTTTTTTACAATTTTTGTAATATCAAAAAATTGTTATTCTGACCACTTGTTTATTGTTCCCACATCTCATGATTTTATTGTGCCCAGTTTCTTACTTTTGACTCGATGAATGCGGCGTGGTTAGTTAAGTGTTGTGATTGCTTTCTGTTAGTTTTTTTGTCTGGCAAAGGATGAAAGAGATCGAAAGAATTTTTATGCTTGTTGAGAACCCGTGATAGCATAGATGTAGCGTTGCTCGACAATTAGCAATGAATTCCGCTCAAACCAGTGCTTTGGGCCGTTTTGTACTTACTCTGAGGTGTAAATAAAGATCTTTGTGGAAGGCCTCATGGTTTCTTTAAGATAAAGAACAACAATAAAAGTGTTGTTTCGTTGCTTTGTTTTACCGTGTATTTGTAGAGACTTTGTGTTATGTCCATTTACTCCGAATCCCTTCATTGATTATTTTAGGACACAATTTGACTTCTCTGGAGGCACAGCAAACGTTCTTTGATGAAAAAATACTACGTAAAATCAATATTTAAATCTAAATATCAGGCTTAGACACTGCACGAAATACGAGTCTGAGTCTTTGAAGCAGTTTAGTGTAAAATGAAAATAACATTTTATATTAAAATAGGAAAAAGACTTAGATTATAAGGTTAGCTGTAGTGAAATTTCAATTCCTGGCTATAGCAATCCACATCGAAATGATCGGAATTGCTTTGGGGTGGTGTTTTGATTTATATTTCAGACGAACTATCCGCAATACGCAGGTATGATTTAGAGTTTGCAAATGGCGAATTAATTTGGTTGGAAATTAAAATTAGTGGATATAAAATTTTGATTTGCTGTGTTTACAGAGCACCGGGGTCTGTAAATCCTTTCTGGGATAATTTCCATTCATCTATCGAAAAGGCATTAGATATTAGTTCTCGAATTGTAATTACGGGTGATCTAAATGTTGATCTCCTTGTCGACCACAAACATCGTTTAATGAATATTATGGAAATCCTTAATCTTGAAAATTGTATTACCGAACCAACTCGCTTGAATACCTTGTTAGATCCTGTTATCTTCTCCGATGAATGTGAAATAACTTTTGCTGAAGTTGTAAATGTTGATAGAAATAAAAGTGATCATGATGCAACTAATGTCTCTGTTCGAATTCCATTTGAATTAAATGCAAATTACCAAAGAGAAATGTGGCTGTATAAACATGGTGACTTTGAAAGCTTAAATTTTGAAATTGCTCAATTTGACTGGGAAACATTTTTATTGAGTTCTAGGAGTATTGATGAAATGACGTCAAGATTTTCTGAAAAGTACATTGAAATGGGGAAAAAACATATCCCAACTAAAATTGTAACAGTGAGACCAAACGACAAGCCGTGGTTTACCTCCTCGATACGCAAGGAAATGCGAATCAGAGATAGATTACATAAGCAAATAAAACAAAGTAATCGACCAACTTTATTTATGAAATATAAAGCTCAACGTAATAAAGTCAATAATATGGTCAAATATGCACGTGAGCAATTTTTTATCAACGCTAATGACTTACTTGATAAGAATAAGTCTAATAACTCGAAGGGATATTGGAAATTAGTAAAAATTTTAAGTAATGGTAAAATATCCTGCAGTATACCTCCTCTTCTAAATAATACTACCGGGAATTTAGTTGTTACGGATGGAGACAAGGCAAATTTGTTAAATAACTTCTTTTGCTCAATA
>MJUU01011709.1:39337-60661 GCA_002080025.1 Modiolus philippinarum
ACCAAGTTTGATAATCCTAGGTGCTACGGTACAAAAGTTCTGCTCCAAACACGAAATGTACATGGTTTTACTCTAATAAAGGTCAAAGGTCAAAGTAAAGGTTACGGTGACCTAAATTTGGTACGCAACACATCGCCCTCCCATGATGCATCCACACACCAAGTTAAATAATCCTAGGTGCTACGGTACAAAAGGTCTGCTCTGGACACGAAATGCACATGGTTTTACTATCATAAAAGTCATTGGTCAAAGTCAAGGTCATAGTGACCTAAAGTTGGTACACGACACAGCGTCTTCCCATGATGCATCCACATACCAAGTTTGATAATCCTAGGTGCTACGGTTCAAAAATTCTGCTCCGGACAAGAAATGCACATGGTTTAACTATCATAAAGGTCAAAGGTCAAAGTCAAGGTCACAGTGACCTAAATTTGGTAAGCGAAACATCGTCTTCCCATGATGCATGCACACATCAAGTTTGATAATCCTAGGTGCTACGGTACAAAAGTTCTGCTCCGGACACGAAATGCAAATTGTTTAACTATCACAAAGGTTAAAGGCCAAAGTCAAGGTCAGAGTTACCTTAATTTGGTACGCGACACATTGTCTTCCCATGATGCATCCACACACCAAGTTTGATAATCCTATGAGCTAGGGTACAAAAGTTCTTCTCCGGACACGAAATGCACATGGTTTTACTATCATAAAGGTCAAAGGTCAAAGTCAAGGTCACAGTGACCTAAATTTGGTACACGACACATTGTCTACCCATGATGCATCCACATACCAAGTTTGATAATCTCAGGTGCTACGGTACAAAGGTTCTGCTCCGGACACCAAATGCACATGGTTTTACTATCATAAAGGTCAAAGGTAAGGTCACAGTGACCTTAATTTGGTACACGACACTTCGTCTTCCTATGATGCATTTACACACCAAGTTTGTTATCCTAGGTGCTACGGTACAAAAGTTCTGCTCCGGACACGAAATGCACATGGTTTTACTATCATAAAGGTCAAAGGTCAAAGTCAAGGTCACAGTGACCTAAACTTGGTACGTGACACATCGCCTTCACATCATGCATTTACACACCAAGTTTGATAATCCTAGGTGTTAAGGTACAAAAGTTCTGCTCCGGACACGAAATGCACATGGTTTTACTATCATAAAGGTCAAAGGTAAGGTCACAGTGACCTAAATTTGGTACACGACACTTCGTCTTCCTATGATGCATTTACACACCAAGTTTGATAATCCTAGGTGCTACGGTACAAAAGTTCTGCTCCAAACACGAAATGTACATGGTTTTACTCTAATAAAGGTCAAAGGTCAAAGTAAAGGTTACGGTGACCTAAATTTGGTACGCAACACATCGCCTTTTCATGATGCATCCACACACCAAGTTAAATAATCCTAGGTGCTACGGTACAAAAGGTCTGCTCTGGACACGAAATGCACATGGTTTTACTATCATAAAAGTCATTGGTCAAAGTCAAGGTCATAGTGACCTAAAGTTGGTACACGACACAGCGTCTTCCCATGATGCATCCACATACCAAGTTTGATAATCCTAGGTGCTACGGTTCAAAAATTCTGCTCCGGACAAGAAATGCACATGGTTTAACTATCATAAAGGTCAAAGGTCAAAGTCAAGGTCACAGTGACCTAAATTTGGTAAGCGACACATCGTCTTCCCATGATGCATGCACACATCAAGTTTGATAATCCTAGGTGCTACGGTACAAAAGTTCTGCTCCGGACACGAAATGCAAATGGTTTAACTATCATAAAGGTTAAAGGCCAAAGTCAAGGTCACAGTTAAATTAATTTGCTACGCGACACATTGTCTTCCCATGATGCATCCACACACCAAGTTTGATAATCCTATGAGCTAGGGTACAAAAGTTCTTCTCCGGACACGACATGAACATGGTTTTACTATCATAAAGGTCAAAGGTCAAAGTCAAGGTCACAGTGACCTAAATTTGGTACACGACACATTGTCTTCCCATGATGCATCCACATACCAAGTTTGATAATCTCAGGTTCTACGGTACAAAGGTTCTGCTCCGGACACGAAATGCACATGGTTTTACTATCATAAAGGTCAAAGGTAAGGTCATAGTGACCTAAATTTGGTAAGCGACACATTGTCTCCCCATGATGTATCCACATACCAAGTTTGATAATCCTAGGTGCTACGGTACAAAAGTTCTGCTCCAAACACGAAATGTACATGGTTTTACTCTAATAAAGGTCAAAGGTCAAAGTAAAGGTTACGGTGACCTAAATTTGGTACGCGACACATCGCCCTCCCATGATGCATCCACATACCAAGTTTAATAATCCTAGGTGCTAAGGTACAAAAGGTCTGCTCTGGACACGAAATGCACATGGTTTTACTATCATAAAAGTCAAAGGTCAAAGTCAAGGTCATAGTGACCTAAAGTTGGTACACGACACAGCATCTTCCAATGATGCATCCACATACCAAGTTTGATAATCCTAGGTGCTACGGTTCAAAAATTCTGCTCCGGACAAGAAATGCACATGGTTTAACTATCATAAAGGTCAAAGGTCAAAGTCAAGGTCACAGTGACCTAAATTTGGTAAGCGACACATCGTCTTCCCATGATGCGTCCACACATCAAGTTTGATAATCTTAGGTGCTACGGTACAAAAGTTCTGCTCCGGACACGAAATGCAAATGGTTTAACTATCATAAAGGTTAAAGGCCAAAGTCAAGGTCACAGTTACCTAAATTTGGTACGCGACACATCGTCTTCCCATGATGCATCCACACACCAAGTTTGATAATCCTATGAGCTAGGGTACAAAAGTTCTTCTCCGGACACGAAATGCACATGGTTTTACTATCATAACGGTCAAAGTCTTGGTCACAGTGACCTAAATTTGGTACGCGACACATCGTCTTCCCATGATGCATCCACAAACTAAGTTTGATATTCCTAGGTGCTACGGTACAAAAGTTCTGGTCCGGACACGAAAGGGGACGGACGGAAAGACATGGTGATTCCTATATACCCACAAATTTCGTTTGCGGGGGTATAACATTAAAACTTAGTCAAAGTGGTCCTAAGATGCTCCCTTCCAAAAGAGTTATCCGGCATATCTTACCTCATCTAAAATGGCAGCCAGCAGGGAATATAGTTATATCATTGGGACTTATGGAAAAGACATTCAAAGATCTTCTTTTCAGAAACTAACGATGCAATTATAACCAAACTCAGTCACAATGGGCCTTAGATGGTCCTGTCATAAAAGGAAAAAGGCATATCCATACCTCATTCAAGATGGCCGACTGCGGGGAACATAGTATTAACATTGAACTCTATGGAAAAGACATTCAAAGATCTTCTCAGAAACTACCAGTCCGATTATAACTAAATTGAGTTTGTCCTTTGATGGTACCTTCCAAAAAGGGTATCCGACAAGATCGTACCTCAATGACCGCCATCGAGGAACATAGTTTTAACATAGAGCCCTGTGGGAAAGACATTCAAAGATCTTCTCAAAAACTACCAGTCCAATTATAACCAAACTTACTTACAATGGTCTTTAGATGAGGTGTCGGGTAGGCCCGTACCTCATCCAAGATGGCCACCGCCAGCTTGGAACATATTTTTAATATTAGACCCTATGGAAAAGACATCTAAAGACATTCTTCTAAGAAACTACTTGTCTAAGAAACTAAACTATGTCACAATGGTCCTAAAATGGTCCCTTCCAAAAAGGTATCCGACAGTCATGTACTTCTTCCAAGATGGCCACCAGCGGGAACATTGTTTTAACATTTGACCCTACTGAAAAGATATTCAAAGATCTTTGTCTCAGAAAGAACCTGTCCAATTATAACCAAACTTGGTCACAATAGTCCTTAGATGGTCCCTATCAAAAAGGTATACTGCAGGTCCGTATCTCACCCAAAATTGCTGCCAGCGGGGAATATAGTTCTGACATTGGGACCTATGGAAAAGACATTCAAAGATCTCAGAAACTACTGGTCCAGTTAGATCCAGACTTAGTCACAATGGTCCTTAGATGGCCCCCTACAATAAGGATTTCCTGCATATCAATACCTCATTCAAGATGAGAACATAGTTTATATTGATTTCCATTTGAAGAATTAGGACTCTGAAATCATGAATATAATTGGAACCAAATTTTGATCAAAAAAGTCCTTGAATCCGGCATGACCGAATCCAATCCAAGATTGCCTCAGCTGGAAACTCTGGACTATATTGGAAATGCTATTCATCCCTCTATGTCCAGGTATGTGATAAGGGCTCTTGAGAGCCTCTTGTTTAATGAATATATGAATGTCGGATATCTAGATACGCAAATCATTTTAAACAATTGGGAAACCAGTAATTTTCCAAAATATTCTGAAAATACGGCTTGAAAAAAAGAAAACAAGTTGTCGCCAATTTAAATAAAGGATGGATGCTTTTATGACAAAATATTTTGGAAGCAATAGATGAGTCAAGGTAATATGTCGGGAACAATCCGAGGTAAAGACGCAAAAATCAGGCGCAATTTTGAGTCAAAAAAGATTTAGCAAATCAGAAACCATCATCTGCTAAAGAGTTAAATGGTTGTTCCGTTCTATACAGTTTGGAAGTGAAAATTACTAACATTTTTCTAAATGTCGATAAAGAAATGCATAGTACAATAAGGGAACGACCATTAATAAATAAATAATAAATAATTTTTCTAGGGAAAATCGACCAAGCCTATCCATGAAAATCAAATGATTCGTCCCCGAATGATCAGAATATGAAATATATATATACATGAGTCGGCAAATCAACTCAAAAAGAAATACATGATTAATGTCAATATTTTAACAACACCAACACATGGTTTACTGCGAATTATTTGCCAACAGAGGAAACATATCCAATATTGTACGATGTTTATACATTTCTTTTCTGATAAATTCCTCTAAACATTTATATAATTAAATGCATCCTTGCATTTGCCGCATTGGAAACAATCATGCATTACACACAGACAGGCATATTCTTCCGTGTTCATTAGCAGCAAACCCGAAAGAAAAAAACCGGAAGTTATTTGACACACAATAAAGAGCAAACTTTGGTTCAATTTTTCAGAATTGTCCTTGAATATAATCACGTATCAAAATATTTGTTGCTGTCGGTTTGGATTGATGATGGCTCACGGCAAAGAGGAAACAGGCACAAGGTATATATATCAGAGATATTCTTTGATATTACTCTGCCTATGCAAACTGACTTGGTTGGGTTTGATTAAGTCAACAGTCGCTCCAAGATGGTTTGGCAAAATTATGGGTACGTGTGGTGATGACAGCAGTAGGAACATAGATTTACATTGATCTTTCTGGAAAACAAATTATATTATGAAGAAGAATAAACAATGATTCAGAAATGAAACAGAGTAAATGCACATGACACAAAGTCTCTGCAAAAACATAGTAAAACCAAGCAATGGAGCAACGCTTTTATTGTTGTTCTTCGTCTTGAAGTCACCACGAGGCCTTCAACAATGAGATTTCTTCGTACCTCATAGTAAGTTCACAACGGTCCCTAGCAACAGTTTTAACAGAATTCACTGATATATGTCGAACAATGCTACATCCATTATCTTTCCTTTGGTCATGGATGTGGGGTCGTCAGAAAAGATAGGTATTACTTGCAAAGTGCTCTTACAATCGATGTCATCTGTACCAAACAAAAGGACTAACAGAAAACAATCACATCATATTAACAACCACTGGGAACCCTTGGAGTCAATTGCTAGAAAATTTGGCAAATCATGACATGTGGGCACTATAAACAGGTGGTCAGAATAATATTTGGAAATTACAAAAATTGAAATGCCAAAATTTGAAATTATGATACATGTAGTTTCCACGCAAAATTAGTAGCTCTTGAGGTTAAACAAATTAGGGACATGAGAGTCTTTATCCCCAGGAACGTGTAAATATTCCTATTTACAGTTCAGACTTGCATAAGATCTTTTGTTTTTGTATTTTTAAAACATTTTTGGTGGAAATGTCGTATAAATTCTTTAATGTTTTCGTTGTCGCTGATTTCTTTTCAATAAAAGCTTCTTTTGAAGGCAGTCTGTTTAATAAATTTGTTAATCTATATAGTCCGCCAAAAGTTGAGGATCACCTTATTTATTACATGAGCATCATTTTTGAAGCTGTATTGAGGTAAGAGGTTTTGGTTTAAAACAATATGATTGAGATAATTTTGATATTTGGATATGCCTTTATATTGTTGTCGTTATGTGAAAAGTTATGAAATAATGCACAATCCAATTTAATGACAAAAAGTGGTAGATAAGTTTCAGTTGAATGCATGAATTACGATTGAAGATCAATGTTGTTACTGTGTATAAAAAGGTAAAACACCCATGAACATTCCTATTTGTGTTTTAGGTAACAGTTGTACATGTAAATATACAAAGTAATGTTTGAATACAAGGGAAAAATCCAGACTGGGTTGCACAAACGTCAATTCTAAAGTGTAAATTAATTTGGTAGAATTTGTTAAGGTTAGAAACCACCAATTCATTTCTTTAACATTTTCAACTAAAATTCCCCATATTCAAATCTGTCTGGACAATTTATCTTATTTTCCGAAAGGTGCATATCTCGTCAACATCATTCAAAATTTCAGCATACCTTTAAAGCCTTCCAAGAGAGTTCCGAAGGTTGGAAAAACCCTATCTATAAATATACACGATTACGGTCAAAACATTACGCATTGATAGTATACCAGAAAACCCCAGGATAAGTACTCAAAGGATCATTCTAGTCAATTAACCTTGGTCTCAAAATAAGCCTGACACATCAATGTTCAAACAGGTGTATCATTTGTTTCATTCCGACATTTATTTTTAAAGGTGCAAGAATTCAAAGTTATATTTAGATTCTAAAAGAGCTATGTTTTCATTTGTTCTATGCGCTGATTGGCTGAATTGGTGGTTTGACACCTTAACATGATATTAAAACACTCCCCAGTGTAATTGCTGCACTTTTTCATGTTTTTAGTTAATTTCCAAATTGTATACAGAAAATAACTTCCTTTTCTAAATTTTTTCCTCCTTTTCATCACTATTCAAAAAGTCACAGATTTAGTGTTTTCAGTGCTTTGATCAGGCACAATCACTCATAGATGTTAAACATGGACCCAAAACCAAATGAATTCTCGACCCATGTTTAATACTAAGCCCTTAGAGTATTTTTCTATCAAAATAAGGCTGCAAATGTTCACATCTACCTTTAAAATTTTGAAATCATGCTACAAAATGTCACCCTCCCCCCAAATTTGAGAAGGTGCTTCTGAGGTAAATTTTAGGACTTGAAATGGTCTTTATTTTGGTTGTGGTCATACAAATAGCATTTTAAATGCAGAAAATGATTTAAAAAGGCCAAGAAGACAGGGGAAATTTTTTGAGCTTATGAAGAATAATAGGTTTGTGAGTTACCCGAAAAGCCCGATATGAATAGGTACAATGGTAGTATTAAAACTACTGAAAATCCACCCAAGTGCATCTATTTTCCTTCGGGTGATTAAATAAATAATATATAAAGAAAATAACATAATAAAATAAATGTAAATTTATGAATAGGGTGGCAAATTCAAAATCTTGTCCCAAAATCAGATGATAAAATTTTGACTTTGCTCTTGTTTTGACAATGTGGACCCTAAAATGACAATTTTACACTGTTTAGTAGAGGAACAGCTTTCTGAGGTTCATGTTCACATCAAACTGCATATACAAGCACCATTCCTGCTTAAAAAAATTATTGTATACAAATCAGACAGATTTTTATATAAGGCATCTCAGTAAGATGTTGTCGCTTTTGCTCACGCCACCGAAGACATGAAATTTGTAAACATTGAACATATATTCAAAACGGTGGCAAATTCCTGTGTAAAATCAGCCTACATTTGATGTTTTTAAACTATTGTACACAGCTAACCCTTCTAATTTTGCACACAATCATGAAAATGGCCTAAAAATGGCATTCCAGTGTCAAAATACAAAAATATTACATAACGACTGTTTTTGGCCAAAATTGTGGCACCAGCTGGCTGAAACTTCAATCTTTACCTCAAATTCATCAAACATACATGTTTTGCATCAATTCAGGCTATCAACAACTTTTTATGACATGTTTCAAAATTTTCGCATATTTTGTGTTAAGGTTAGAAACCACAATTCATTTCTTTAACATTTTCAACTGAAATTCCCCATATTCAAATCTGTCTGGACAATTTATCTTAAGTTTAACCTGTATGAAACCATATATTTTCCGAAAGGTGCTTATCTCGTCAACATCATATCAAAATTTCAGCATACTTTTAAAGCCTTCCAAGAGAGTTCCGAAGATTGGAAAAACCCTTTCTCTAATTTCTATCCAGTTTTCACACTTCCTGAACGGTGTGGAAACATATGTTCTCCTCTCTAGAGAGGAGAACAAGTTTCGTAAGATTTCCCGCCAAATTTATTCGGAACACAATCCCCGATGTTTTTCATCCAGAGAAACAGTTTCCAAAACTTAAACACGTTAATAATGAAATTTCTCACATCTCGTTAAATAAATTTTGAAATGTTTAAGAGCTCGACAAGCCTCGCTTTCAAACATTCAATCGATGTGAGAAATTTCATAATCAACTAGTTTTCGTTATGGAAACTATATTATCTATAAATATACACGATTACGGTCAAAACATTACGCATTGATAGTATACCAGAAAACCCCTATGATAAGTACTCAAAGGATCATTCTAGTCAATTAACCTTGGTCTCAAAATAAGCCTGACACATCAATGTTCAAACAGGTGTATCATTTGTTTCATTCCGACATTTATTTTTAAAGGTGCAAGAATTCAAAGTTATATTTAGATTCTATAAAAGAGCTATGTTTTCATTTGTTCTATGCGCTGATTGGCTGAATTGGTGGTTTGACACCTTAAGGATTTAATTAAACGTTAATTAACTTTAGTTAATTGACGTTTGTGCAACCCCGTCCCAATTTTATGACATTTTAACAGATGGATTTCCCCTAACTAGATGAAATGTAAAAACACTGAATTTTGCAATTAAATTAGGGGTATGTCAATGTTAAGGCCATTTTTAAGACGGGTTTGAATTTGAAAACTTTCGAGCAAGATTTTTGATAATCTTAAAAAGTTTGAAATCTAAGTTTTTGTTGTCATTTCAGAACAACGCCCCAATCCCCGTCTCCAAACAGGCTTTATTGGATTCAGAGACTGTCAAAAATGGCCAAATAATGATTTCCAGTGTACCAAGTTTCTTCTTTTAACTATTTGTTTGGTTGGAATTCGGTAAATTCTGGTAATTTTTTCAAAGATTTTAATTCTCAGAAAAAAAGCTTTCCATCATTGCGAGGCATAACTATCTCGATCTGTAGTTTTTTGTTTAAAAATTGTCAATTTAGTCGGTTTTGATTATTTTTAGTGAACGTTGAAACCCCAGGAATGATTTTTCCAAATTTTGGGAAAAACAGTTGGTCTTACTTTGATTATATCTGGATGTGTTCCAAATCTGTTCAATTGATCCATTTAATCCCGAAATCAACAGTTATGGAATATTGTACCACATTTACCCCATAAAAATGATCTGGTAGCAAATTTGAACTCACCATCACGGTTCCATATTGTAGTTATTACTGGTATGCTCATACTGAAGGAATCGTTTTATCTTCGGTTCCGAAAATCAGATTTTTTTTCGACATTCTATAAAAGATAGAAAGCACCATTACATACTTCATGTTTAGGCTGATCATCATGCAAATTTTTCAACATGTTCGCTTGGTGAAACTTTAACAGAAAGTGATGCTTAATTTGGCGGACAGTATATTTCTGAAAGCTAAAATGCAGTATGATAAACCAAAAATTTGAGAACTGTCACGGGACTTGATAACAAATGATATTTGTTTAATTTTGCATACACTCTTACACAAAAACAATTAAAAGACTCGTTTACCATGGAAGTTTCCATTTTATATTAGTCCCATGGGATCCAATCGAGGGATTCTTATTTTTTTCGAGTTTTCACATTACTTCCATTATCGAAAATGCCCAAATTCAACAGGAGAATTGTTAATAAAATAACAGACATTTTTGAAGTTAAAACAGAAATATTAATAAAATAACAAGACATTTTTGAAGTAAAAACAGGGAACACTTCAAACTTCAAACGTGGTAAATTTAGTAATGGTAGCAAAAGGAAAATGTCATTGGCGGATCCAGAGGGGGTTCCGGGGGTTGGAACCCCCCCTTTTTTCTGGACAATCATGTATATTTTTAATGACTATCCTGATGTTTTATTAAGAAATGCCCCCAAAAGTTTTCGCGCCTCGCTCCGCTCGGCCAGATTTGACTTTCATTTCCAATCTTCAATGGTTACTGTTATTATTGTGCCACTGTAATGATTGTTTTTATTCACATTATGATAAATTAGATGTAGAACAGTATTTAAGAAATACACACAAGTCAATTTCTAATAAACTAATTCTTCAAAACTCCTTTGATGTTTTTCAAAATTTATGCTTAGATTGTGATGCATCTGTTTGTATTTGTACTGGAAGTAACATAGCGTCTTTCAGTTTAAACACTAAATCTAAAAATGAAAAGCAGATAAAAATACATACATAAAAAATCCTCTAAACTTAAGAAGAAAAGGGTTTTATGTTATTTGTTTAAATATTAGATCAATTGCATCTAAATTTGAGGAATTTAAAAAAATCTTATTTCTTTGGACAACAAATTGATAGATGTATTTGCTTTAGTTGAAACATTTCTAAAACCCGAAACACGGGACAAGGAACTCTCAATTTCAGGTTATCAAGTATTTCGTAAAGATCGCCTGGTTAAAGATGGTGGTGGTATATTAGTCTATATCAAAAGCTATGTCTGTGCAAAATATAGGTTAGATTTATCATTTAATTCACTTGAAAGATTATGGAAAGAGATAAATTTACCAAAATCTATACCATTCTTGATCTGCGTGGTTTATCGCCCCCCCCCCCCCCCCCCCCCAAATTCTTTGCAGTCTTGGATAGATCTTTTTGAAGAGGAATATGAATTAGCTTTATCAGAAAACAAAGAAATTATCTTAACTGGTAATTTTAACATAGATTTGATAAGAAATGAAAACCGGAAATGGTTAGATTTCATATCGATCAAATGGTCACTTCTCCTACTCGCATTTGTGAGAAATCTGAAACTCTTATTGATCATGTCTATACAACTATCCAGGAAATATAGCATATTGTCATGTGCCATTTTACGCCTTAAGTGCTCATTATCCTGTTTATTTAAATCGAAAGATTGAAAATAAAGTAAAAAAAGGGAAACCATACTGAAATTGAATACAGGTGTTTCAAAAGATTTAATGAAGACAAGTTCATATCAGATTTAATGCATACACCTTTTTATCTCATAGAAATGGAGGATGACATTGATATAGCAATGGGGAAATGGTATGATATGTTTGAACAAATTTTAAATAAACATGCCCCGATGCGACATAAACGGGTTAAGTCTTTTAAGCAAGCGGAATGGTTAAATGACGACATTCAGTCAGCTATTTATAATAGAAATAAGTGTCACCAAAGAAAAGAATGGACGAATTACAAGTATTGGAGAAATGAGACAACGTCTTTGATTAACAAGTCAAAACGTGATTATTATCATGACGCAATATCAAATTTCAAAAACAGTAAGGATTTATGGCATCATTTGAAAGGTCTGAATTCTCACTCGGAGAATATTTTTCCTCCAAAAATGAATTTTGAAAACAACACTTATGATGACATCCATGATATTGTAAATACTTTGAACGACCATTTTTTCCTCCATTGCTGACAAAATAGTTGGAGATTATTCATCTGATATGGATTTCTCTTTGTTGCAAATTTTTACTTAGGACAAAATTATTTGGTCTGAAAAGTTTGTGTTACATCCTATTTCTGTTACTGAAGTCCATAAACAACTAAAATCTTTACATATAAATACTAATAAATCATTTGGTCTAGATAGAATAGGGCCAAGAATTTAAAAAATTAGTGCAGATATAATGCGCCGTCATTAACATTTTTAATCAATAAAAGCATATCTTGTGGTTGTTTTCCACAAAAATTGAAACATGCCAGAGTGACTCTTGTATACTAGTATAAAGGAGGATGCAGAGATTCTCCTTCAAATGATCTTCCTATATCCATCTTGTCTACAATATCTAAATTGTTTGAGAGACATACTTGTTCAGAATTATATCAATACATGATTAAAAAAGGGTTACTACATATGACCCAGTCTGGATTCAGACAAGGATACTCTTGTCAAACTGCCCTTTAGAAATTGATTGATGAATGGTTGAATTAGATAGATACTGGGGAAATAGTAGGGGCACTATTTTTAGATTTTAACAAAGCGTTTGATTTAGTTAATCATACTATAGAAAAGTTAAAATATTATCACATTAATGAACAATCGATTTGCTAGATTAAATCATATTTATCTGACAGAAAGCAAGAAGTTCATTATGCAAATTTTAAGTCAAACAAAAATCAAGTCAAACATGGAGTTCCTCAAGGTTCTATTTTAGGTCCTCTGTTATTTTTAATTTATATTAATGATTTGCCTCTTCATATAAATAACTCAAATGTTGATTTATATGCTGATGATTCAACTTTACACTGTCATGATAACAATATTGAAAACATCAACATGAAATTACAAAATGATATGAAAGAAATTGAATCTTGGTGCAGAAATAATAGCATGAAAATAAATGCACAAAAGACTAAATGTATGAAACTATGTTCTCGACACAAAATGGTTAATACGAATGATTTATTAGAGATGAAAATTGGTGATGATTACATTGAAAAGGGTTCACTCATATGAATTACCTGGTATCATAATTGACGAAAATTTAAATTGGGAAGACCAGGTTAATAAAGTTTGTTAAACAATATCCTCAAAAATGTCCCTTCTTGATAAATTAAAATCAAATTTGCCAACACATATTAGACTATTATTTTACAACGCATATATTTTGCCTTACATTGATTTTTGCAGCTTTGTTTGAATTTACCTAAACAAGATTCAGATAGAATCATTAAACTACAGAAGAGAGCTGACATTTCATGTTCACTTCTTTGAAATGGCTCCCTTTAACAGATCGGGTTAAATATCAGAAAGCTATTCTAATGTACTTACAGCTTAAGATCTAAATCCAAAGACAATTTTTTATACCGAGACCAAATACATATTTTTACAAAAAAATCATTCCATTATTCTGCTTATATACATTACCAACAAATTACCAACTGATTTAAAAATATCTAAAAGCTTAGACATATTTAAGAAAAAATGTTTCAACTATTTTTTGTCGACTTGTTATTGATCTATTTATATATTTATTATTGTTTGTTTTATATGTATGTCATACTTAATATTGTTATATATTAATTGTTGTAAATATGTTGATACTTAGAGGGCCCCAATGAAAATTAGACAATGTCTAATTGGGTTACCCTCTTTACATAAAGATTTTATTTATTATATGTTATTATTATAATTTGATAACGACATCCCATGTTAATGGTGTAAAAATATGCTGAAAATCATCTAACAATTATGATTTTGAAATTCTACAAATTTTGGTTATTCATTCTACTTGGTAGTTCTAAAAAAATTACGATCATTGGAAAACAAACTAAATTAGTACGATGTAAACAGATATCGTTGATATTTTAAACTACCACAATTATACAGCAGGGTCTTTATACCTTTACAGGAAACCTAATTAATAACGCCTGTTATCTTTGTTATCCAACTAAAAAGCTTTTGTAATTCGAACTAAACAACAGAAATAAAACCGTGGATGTTATTCACGTCGTTAGCACTCTGCTGTTAAAAATTAAAAAAGCAATACTGGTTGGCCTTGAAAAGGGAACAAAGAGTACATTACTATTGTTGACGTATGCAACAAATTAATCACCACAGAAGTAAAAATATTCAAATACATGTACTTATAGCGCTTCAGGTTAGGAGTGACGTCAATGAACAGCATGTAAACGCTAGATAACGGACATTTGTATTTCAGGGGGGTTGGGGGGTTGGGCGGTTTTGTAAATAAACAATTTAAGCTTTGTGCAAGTGAAAATAAATTTTAATAATCCTACTTGTCATGGAAATAAATAATTTGATTATGATTAGATAAATATTTTTTGTTGCAAATGCAAATGTTATATAATGAATATTGAAGAACTGCCAAACCTCTTCAATTGAACCGAGCCGAGTTGTCGTTTAATTATTTTTGACATCAATTAAGCCTGTGTCGAATAATGATCTACGATACATGTGTAACGGTGGTGCTGTAAAACAGCAATAAAAGATAATCTAATTATCTACTCTAAATTTTAGGAGTCGATGAAATACTAAATTTGTTACGTTTTGGAAGAAATATGTTAAGAACAGTAAATTTAACGCAGAAATTGAACAGTTCATGTTAAAGGTAGATGGGTACTCCAAATTTTTTTTCCATAGATTTTCTTTATTTTCTCAGGAAAGTTTCCTTATTATATGAGCATTGAAATAAAATAATAAAGTGCTTGTTTTTAAAATAAATGATATCAAAATAATCAAATATTTCTAATAAATATAGGGAAAAACAGGTATTTGGTTGTTTTCTTTCTTTGTATTTTACTCATATGTTAGCCCTTTGAACATACTTTTAGAAAATATAAAGAAAAATGGGGGTCACCGACTTTGTTTTCCATATAATTTGTAAAATGTGAATTCTCATAGTGATATATTGTAAAATATTTTTATCAGATTATCTCCCTTTTTCAAAAATCCTCTTCCCATTTATTTAATTATCAAGTTACCATACCTCGGCTAATAAGATAAAGACATGTGAAATCAAGTCCATGTAGGTCCTTTGCATTATGTATTATGGATATAATATTGATTGATTCATTACAAATAAAAATATTTGCATATTTAAAAAGCAGATAATACCATAACAGCATAAATAACAAATTCAAAATGGCGGAAGACTACCGATCTACTTTAAAGTTTGTGATTTTTAATGCAATTTTTTAAACAAGAATCATATTTATTTCAGGAATAGAGACTTACTATATATTTTTTATTCCTGTACTTCGCTGCTGGCTCGAAAACCGATTTTATTTGAAAACTTGAAATATTTAAATTAAGGAAAATTTTGTTAAAACCTAAGGAGTATCTCCCTCTTGCATAGCTCTGTCCTTAGATAATTTTGGCTTTCCTATTTTATTTAGATTCTATTGGTAATTTGTCCTGTATCAGCTTTTACACATATTTCGGTTCATGAATTTCCAAAATTTTTTGGTTTGATTAGCACTGATCAGATATAAGTTGTCGAAATGCGCATATGCAGAACCTAAATTCACAATAGCCTCGGTAATTTGTTATATGTACTCGGTCGAAATTTCACCACATGATTTGAATAATATCCTCCATCTTTTGCTTATCGACTGCAGTCTGCTACTTAAAATTTTATTTTGGAAATTAAGAATACTTTCTTTGGATCCGTAATTGTTATTTTGAAAATTTTGTTGAGTACATGTTTCTTTTTATTAAAATATGTTAACTTTTTTGTATCGTTTTCCACCATAACTCAGATCCAGAGGAATTAACGAACCGTCTTTGGACGCATTTCAATTGGGCGGATTTTTCAAATTTCCAGTATTTTCAATTGGGCGGTTTTGTTTTAGTTATGCAACTAGGCGGAGATAGGCCATGGGCTGAAATCACTTTCCCTGCACCCCCCACTTCCCATCTAGACCGATTTTTTTCAGTCCTCCTATATCCCCTCTTCAAAATAAAACATGTTAAGTTATATATATAGCACCGCTCTTACGAATTAAAATATTAATTGCACGAAAACCGCGTAGCGTTTGAGTGCAATAAATATTTTAATGAGTAAGGCGGTGCTATATATGATTTGTAATATGACCAATGAAAAACGTTTTACCAAGAATGCGTTTAATATGCTAATGATTTTTCACATGAATGACAGGTAACAATCAACACAGCCCTAAAAGTACAATTAGCACGTGATTTGAAACGAGTACACATTTCAAGATGTACTGTTGCGTTGCAGTTTGTCAGGTAATTTGGGATGTTATTATTTGTTGTTTTTTTATTAATCTCACACGCATACGTACGTACCTTGTTTGGAGAAATATACTGTGCCTGTTTTTTCCCACCCGCTCAATTTATTAATTATCTCAAAATTCAAAAAATAACAACTACTATTATTTGAACAAAAAATCATAGCCCACCCCCCTTCCCCAGAAAACCAAATTCTGCTATCACTCATGTATACAAAATTGGTATTTTGTAGATCCTACACAAAACGTTTCTGTACATGTAAACAGCTACACAACAATAAGGGGACGATCATCTGATTTTCGGGGGTAAATTTGAAACCCCCAAAAATGTTGCAATACAAATACATGAATTGATGTGGCGTTTTGCGAAAATAATTGTTTGTGATGGACATGGAAATAAATATTTTTTCTTGGTAAAATCGCCCCCGCCCTAGAAATCAAATGGTCGACCCCCAATCTTTACACACTAGTAATTAGCATTTAGTTTCTGCATTTTAATGAACATTTACATCGGTCAATAAAGTCCGATATACCTCTGCCATGCTGGCGGCCTTTTTTTCCATTTGCCAGGACCGTGGGTAGAGGAACCTGGGACTTCTGTCCAGAATGAGTTGTAAGGTTCCTTTTTAGAAAAGACATTTGCAATGCGTGTTGTATCTGCAGGCCATATCCTCGACTAAAAAATACTATAGTAACAGGAATTGCTCATGAAAATAACTAAATTTAAATGGCAATTTGCTGTTTGGGAGGGGGCATTGGTTGGAACAGAATAAATAAACGTGCAAAATTTGACAAATTTTGATCAGAAGACATGTATAAAAAGGAACATATAAAAATCATCTGACAAAAAAGGACCGAGTAAAATTTCGATGCCATAGGCACTACAGTAATAAAGAAAGTTATTCACTAACATTAGCTGTTTACAATAATAAAAAACAAGATCATTGTCATTGGCTCCTGAATTTTCTGAGGTAGGAGTCAAGCAATGCATTATCATCTAATTTGCATGAAGTTAATGCACTGAATTAAGCCCCTCCTATCCCATTGTATTTGTATTGTGTGTGGGAACTGAACTTTTCTACAGTGCAATAACTCCCAATTAGTGAAATTAATGCATTCTACACGGAATATCGGCCTTTAGAGCATTGAAAGATCAAAGGAAATTTCAAAAATCATATTACAACACGAACATAATCTGCACACATAGACAGTATACGGCCACTTTTATAGTACACCACAAAAAATTCTTGTATTTTCGTTTTAACCTAAGTTTCATCTTTTAAGCTCCATAATTATTTAATGATAAGTAACATGTACTGAAATTTGGTACCAAATTAAAGCTAATTTAATATCCTTTACAATGAACTCAAGTTTGGGCACTTTACGCCATTTCTATGACCTGGGAATACAAAAAATGTACCCCTCCCCTGCAAAAAGAATAGCGAAAAATGACAATTTTAGGCTGTCAATTCCTTTCAGATAAAGAACCCTCGTCATTTGATCTAGTTTTTATCCCTACCTTATCAGTTGTGATACATTGTTGGAAAATAAAACCATTAAAAACAATAAAACTTTGATTTTTGGTAAAAAAAAATTTGAAAAATGGGAATTTTTGGAATTTTCGATTTTTTCAAAATTTTCGACTCGCTGACTTTATGGTCGTAAAAATCTAAATTAATATTTAATAATTGCCGATGTAATAATGATTAATGATATGTTAGCAACAAATCGTGCGCAAACATTAAGTTTCAGACGTATTGTAGGATCAGAAATTTCAAAATTAGCACCCCTCCCCCTAAAAATTAAGGGAAAATATGAAATATTCAGGCTCTAAATGATTAAAGAATAGTGTTTTTGGAATTCTAGTGAGTATTTCACTAAAGCTGACAGGCAGAAGATCATTTAAGTAGATTTAAACTTTTCAGAGGTCTTTTTTACTCTTCTGCTCGGAATTGTATGCAAAATGGGAATTTCCGTTTTTCAGAATTTCTGCTGTTTTGACTTTGAGATGCAAATACTTCATGAAATTGATATATAACTTGAAAACGTTGATTAGATATCCTTTCATTATATCTAAGCCATAAGAAAATATGTTATTAAACATTTTAGAATAACTACAGTCTCATAAATTACAAACATATAACCCCTTACCACAAATATTCAACACAATTTATTTCATTTATTTCAATTTATTCAGCTTTATAAGCTTACACATTGTATAAAGGTCCAATAACATATAATTTTAAGCACCAAACATCACCGAGACTCCAATATATCACAAAAAGATTATGTGCGTGGTTTAGGGGCAGTTATACAACACTTAAACTTTGAATTTTGTAAAATTCCGAAATGTTAAAAAATCCAATTTTTCACGAAAATCGCCCAAAATATACAATTGTACCAATGCATGTATTTTGGCGTTGAAATTGCATATTGCAATATGCAAAATGCATTTTTTAAAGAAAGTAAAACATGTAAAGTATGTTTTGTTCATATATTTGTACAGACGGGCATATTCTGGGGATTTTTAAGCATCATTTTCTTGGGGTAGGGGTAAAATTTTCGGTATTTAGAATCACATTGTAATCTCCTTGTTCTTATAAATATTGTTTTTAGATAACTTATTTATCGGTTAGAACAATGAATTGGCAAACTCCAGATTTGCCACATATTAACAATGAAGGGATATGGAGTAAATGCAAATGAGACAAAGTCTCTACAAATACATGGTTATAATAAGCAATGGAACAACGCTTTTTTTGTTGTTCTTCATATAACTATTAAAAAGTGAATTTTGGGCATATTTGAAATGCTGAAAATTCCTATTTTCATCACTTCTGTACAAAATAGACAAGTGGGGCTTAAAATGACAAATCATGATTGAAATTATGCAACATTGTTATATACAATGACGTTTATGATACTATAGGGAAACGGGATAGAGAAAGGGGAGGTTTGGGTACCCATAAACCGGTTTAACCCTACCACTGGCTTTTGCTGGTGCCGGTACCAAGTCCGCCTATCCCGAGTTCCTATCGTTATTTATGTTCGTCTCTTGTTTTCATTATTGTTTTTCTGGTGCAGTTTGCTTGTAAATTTTGGCATGTGATTGTAGTTCCTGGCCATTGTAGGTGTTTGCTGTTTTCCTGTTTTTGTAATGAAGCTTTTGTGTGTTTTGGTTATTTTTATGCGAATACATACAAAAAATGCCTATTATAGGGAAAATTGGTTGGGGTAGGGGTAAGATTTTCGGTATTTAAAGTCACATTAAACACTCCTTCTTTTTCTAAACAGTGTTTTAAGCAACTAATGTATCGTTTAGAACAATCAAATGGCATATCTGCAGATGTATCCTCCCGATTTGACACATATTACGATTTAGCAATGAACTTTGGACAAATCTGAAATGCTGAAAATTCCCATTTTTAATCAATTCTGTACAAAATATTGAGTTTAAGCTGATAAGTGGGACTTATAATGACAAATCTTGATAGAAATTTTGCGACATTGTTATATGCAATGCAGATTTTGCATGTTTTTGGTTATTTTTATGCAAATATTAGTAAAAAAATGATTATAATAGGGAACATTTGTTGGGGTAGGGGTAAGATTTTCGGCATATAGAGTCACATTAAACTCTCCTTGTTTTTCTAAACAATGCTTTCAGACAGCTAATGTACCGCTTATAGAACAATTAAATGGCATATATGCCGATAAATCCTCCAGATTTGACATATATTACGATTTAACAATGAACTTTGGACAAATCTGAAATGTTGAAAATTCCCATTTTTCATCAGTTTGGGCCAAATATTGAGTCTAAGTCAACACATGGCTGTTAAAATACCAAATCATGATGTAATTTATGCAACATTGTCATATATAATTCACATTTTGCGTGTTTTGGTGATTTTTATGCGAACATAAAGAAAAAATTGACAATGTTAAGGAAAATTTGTTGGGGTAGGGGTAAGATTTTCGTTATTTAAAGTCACATCAAACACCCCTTGATATTCTTAACACTGTTTTAAGGCAACTCATGTATCACAAAGAACAATTAATTGGCATATCTGCAGATATATCCTCCAGGTTTGCCATATATAACGGATTAACAGTGAACTTTTGCCTAATCTGAAATGTTGAAAATTCCCACTTTTCATCAGTTTCGGGCACAATGTTGAGTTTAAGTTAACAAATGGCTGTTAAATTACCAAATCGTGATGATCTTTATGCAACAGTGTCATATTCAACACACATTTTGCGTGTTTGAGTTAATTTTTTGCGCACAGAAACAAAAAAATTGACACTTTTAAGGTAAATTTGTTGGGGTAGGGGTAAGATTTTCGGTATTTAGAGTCACATCAAACACTTCTTGTTTTTCTTAACAATGATTTAAGACAACTGATGTATCGCAAAGAACAATTAATTGGCATATTGTAGATATGTCCTCCAGATTTGCCATATATAACGATTTAACAGTGACATTTGGACAAATCTGAAATGTTGAAAATTCCCATTTTTCATCAATTTGAGGTTAGATATTGAGATTAAGTCAACAATTGGCTGTTAAAATATGAAATCATGGTATAATTTAGGCAACATTGTCATATGCAACATACATTTTGCGTGTTCTGGTTATTTTTATGCGAACATAGACAAAAAAATTGACAATTTTACAGTAAATTTGTTGGGGTAGGGGTAAGTTTTATTGATGTACGAAATTTATATTACACAGGAATGGCCATTATTTGTAATAGTTGTAAAGCAAATATAACTAGATGTTGTCGGAAACGACAGCTATCCCCGCACTCCCTGTTTGACACAGAAAACAGTTGTTATACACCCTTGGCATAATTTTTTTCATTATCTTTGAAATCTACCTATTGATAGTCATTATTGTTACTAAAAGAATTCTAGGATATATGGTTGCTAAGTAGAATTCCAAAAAATAAGTGGTCTTTGAGACTTTCAGGAAATTAACCAAAATTGGAATAAATATTTTTGAAATCCAGTTGATGAAAATGTTTTTCCTAAACTAAATAAACAATTTAAGTATGGTTGCTAGGTAGAATTCCAAAAAATAAGTGGTCTTTGAGACTTTCAGGAAATTTAC